>JBAKBP010039144.1:0-15301 GCA_037953745.1 Lithodes maja
ACATGTGTGGGTTGCTAGGGACATGTGAGGGTTGCTAGGGACATGTGAGGGTTGCTAGGGATATGTGAGGGTTGCTAGGGGTATGTGAGGGTTGCTAGGGTATGTGAGGGTTGCTAGGGACATGTGAGGGTTGCTAGGAACGTATGGGTTGCTAGGGACATGTGAGGGTTGCTAGGAACGTGTGGGTTGCTAGGAACGTGTGGGTTGCTAGGGACATGTGTGGGATGCTAGGAACGTGTGGGTTGCTAGGGACATGTGTGGGTTGCTAGGGACATGTGTGGGTTGCTAGGGACATGTGAGGGTTGCTAGGGGTATGTTAGGGTTGCTAGGGGTATGTGAGGGTTGCTAGGGGTATGTGAGGGTTGCTAGGGGTATGTGAGGGTTGCTAGGGGTATGTGAGGGTTGCTAGGGTATGTGAGGGTTGCTAGGGACATGTGAGGGTTGCTAGGAACATGTTGGGTTGGTTGCTAGGGCTACGTGGTAGACCTGCGCGCTGTGTGTGGGCGTGGGGGGAGGAGTTAAGGGGAAGGTGGTTGCTTTTTCTGTCTCCCTTCTCCCTGATACTAATAAGTCTCTGCATCATGTTAAGACCAAGTGTATATATTTAGCACCATATTTCATTACAAAATCTTCAAAATAACTGAGAAATCTTGATGAGAACTTTGCAATTTACCGTCAGTTGAAATGAAACGGATAAGAGTATAGGGCCGGTAAAACTAAAGGCCGGAATGAATTGAAATATAAAAATAGGTAGGCCTATTAAAAAAAGAAAGTGGGGATTGGGCCTGAGTATATACTGTACATAGCCTACATACATACATATAAAATATATTGATAGTAATTTGCCCTTCTATTCTTATATGGCCTTTATTTCAGCATTATTATTCGGCATTATCAATCTTTTAAACAAAAACCGGTTCAATGTTATTTTAATACCACGAATTTTGTTGATATATTTGAAGATAAATAATGAATCTATATGCTCTAAAGATCATAAGAAAATTTGTTTTAACCCTCGGCAAAACCTAATAAAAAAGTATGGTACTAAAATGTCTTTTTCGTAACAAGGTTGTCAATATGGTACTTCCAGTTATCGATACGATATCTACATGCTATATAGAACAAAACCTTCCCCTACAGTCTAAAGTGTGAGAGAGAAAATGAGTGTGAGAGAGAGAGAGAGAGAGGGGGGGGGAGGGGGGAGAGTAGGTGTGAGAGAGAAAGAGAGACAGAAAGGGGGGGGGGGGGGAGCAGGCAGGATCACATGTTAAGGCAGCATCTAAATCACCGTAAAAGAAGAAAAAGAAAGATCCAAGCCAATAACAATGTACCTATAATTCGTATACTGAATATATACACAAAATCCTTAATTGAAAACGAGAGGGGGTGTGGGGAGGGGAGGAAAAATGGTGGGGGTGGGGGGCAGTAGAGTGGGTGTGGAAGGCTGGGTGAGAGAACGAGAGGAGGGGGGGGGGGGTTCAGAAGAGAAAATGAAGTGAAGAGAGGAGGATAGGAGGGGGAAGAGAGGAGAGGAGAGAGAGGAGAGGAGGAGGAAAGGAGAGGATTGAGGGGGGGGGGGGAGGGGAGGAATTGTCAAGAAAGGGGAGGGGGGAGGAATTGGCAAGAAAGAGGGAGGGAAAGAGGGAGGGAGAGAGGGTGGGGAGGGAGGGAGGCCCACAGCGATGTCACCTCGTTCGCTAGTTTGCACCTTAAAAATTACGAGTTAATGACCCCCTCTATATTCACACACCTCACCAACGCAATGTACACACACACCGAATCGTTTGTTATTATCTAAATGTCTAGGAGGTCAACAATTTTAGCGTAATTACTAGTTGTTAGAATATATGCAGACGAGACGGCATGCAGGAACCGGCTCAATCAGTCATAAGTTCACAATTTTCTTATATTACTCTTATGAATTACATGTATGGCTACCTGAACATTAATAGAATTTAAAAACACACCCATATATACACGCAAAATCCCCATACACACCTTAAAGACGGTAAAATGCGAAGAGCCATCGCAGGCACATCCTCCTTCTACCAGTCGAATGTCAGCACTGAATAATGACGTCACATTCAAGCTGGTCCTCCCCCCCCCCCCCCCAGATCCACGAGTCCAGTTCGAATTTTATTATAGTTAATTAATCAACTTCCTCATTACCTTCAGGCTTAGGACGTTCACAGCACATAGTCTATTTTAAATGATGTATTTGTAAGGTGTTGATAGCTACATATAGGACTAGTGATGCAGGGATATTGACTTTTTAAAATTGAAACTCTGGCATCCATATCACCCCCTCCATAAAACAGATGAAGTGAAATTTCCCCGAGAGTCAAATAATATTCAATGTACAGTTGCCCACATGGACTTGGTACACACTTCATGATTTTATATATGGAAGGCAAATTAGTAGGATTGTATTAACAGTATATTTTCTTATGTAGTACTCCATTTTAAGAGATTTTTAGTTTGCTCCCTAGACCTCAATCAAGCTTTTAACCCACTCCGACATATGACGCGATTTTGAGCCGATTAGGGATGCTTTAAAGCCTTTGTTACCATCAGGGGAATTTAGAAACCTTTAGTTTAGTTACTTCAACCTCTGCAGTTGTCTTTGAGTTAGTTGTGGGCAGAAAACTAATTTTTGGGAGGTAATTATAAGAGTGAGAGAACTTTATTTCTTATTGCTAATCTGGCAACCTCTGCGTCATATGAGTCTGAAGGGGTTAAAAGTGTCCCCCCAAGACCTTTTTGATAAATGTGTACATTTTTTGGCAGAAAAGTTTCCCGGACAAAGGCAGGTTCCTCCTAAATTGCAGGCTTGCGATCGCTTGCCAGGAAAAAATCGATTTTTTTTTAATGTTAAACACATGGCACGACAGGTGTTAAGGGGAGGCAGACCGGTTTTCTGGACCCCCTTCTCCTTAATGTTTAGCCCCACTAGTTTTGAGAGTATAAGACGTTCGGCCCATTAGTTTGGCGATTTTAACACCTTTCGCCCCATTTCGTTGTCAATTTTAAGACCTTTCGTGCCATTTAGGTGTCGATTCTTTCCTGGCGAGCGATAGCGAACCTGCAATTTTAAGAGGAACCGGCCTTCGGCCGGGACATTTTTCTACCGAAAAATGTACAAATTTATCTTGAAGGAGGGGGGAGGGGGGGTCTAGGGAGTGTTTTTCTAAGCTTGATGGAGGTTTAGGGAGGAAACTAAAAACATATATGAATAAATGAATTAATAAACCAAACAAACGGCCAGTCTCCCCTTAACATTGACATATATGGGTGAGATGCCAGAGGAGAAGAAATTGGAAGAAGAAACCAATTAATTGACACTAACAACCAACCTGCAAGACCAACCAACCAGGATAAAGACAAGCAATGGCAACAAGACAAAAGACAAAGAAAACCAGAGTGGAGAAGGCACCATAGAAAACGAGGCCGATAGGGGAAGCTATTCCAACCTTACAGACAACCACATGGCCTCCCTCTACAACCACGTCACCACCAGTCCTATGCAAATTAGGCAGTTAAATGACGTCACCATCAAGGATGCCACCCCACTCCCTCACACTGCTAGGAGCCAAATGGTTTAACCCTCGACTTGCAAGCAGGATATTGGCAAGTAAATCTGCAAGACCCGGGATCGAATCCCTGCCACGGCGGACATTTAGTGGGTGTGGTAGTACGTCGACCCTAGCATGTTTCACATGCTTGCACCCAGTCAGGGGACATCCTGACGACGTATACAGACTAAACACATAACAAAGCCACTCCAACACCTTCCTCTCTCTCCAACACCCCTTCTCCTCTCTCAATACTCTTCTCTGAGCTAGTGCCGATACAAATGGCATATGGACAGTCCTGTATAGAATCGTAAGATTCAGAGTCGTAAAGATTCCAGGACGAGCTCAATAGCGGCGGATCCCCAGATTGACCGTGGTGATTGTCACCTAAACATCTACAAAAAGTACAAAAAGTATAAGTCCCCGCCGTGCCAGAACATCAAGAGAAAACGGCTTTTTCCACCAGCCAGGGCAGACTATACGAATTCACAGTTCTTCCATTCGGATTGTGTAATGGCCCCGCCACCTTTTCCAGATTAATGGAGTCTGTACTTCAAGGACTTACCTGGGAAACTTGCCTCGCCTACCTAGACATCATCTTCTTTGGAAAAACATGGGCAGAACACCTACGACTCGCGCAAGTTTTCCAAGAATCAGAGATGCCAAACTAAAACCATCAAAATGCACCATGGCAAAGAAACAAGTCAAATTCCTCGGTCATGTTGTCTCTGAAGCCGGAATTTCTCCAGATCCAGCCAAGCTACAGGCCATCAGTAACATCACTCCTCCCAATAACGTCAAAGGAGTACGAGCATTCTTGGGATTAGCTTCTTATTATCGAAGGTTCGTGAAAAACTTTGCTACCATTGCAAAACCCCTTCACGACCTCACCAGAAAAGAAGAACCATTCTTTTGGACCACCCACAGACTACAAGCCTTTCAAACCTGAAAAGACCTACTCGTGGCAGCCCCAGTTGTCTCCTTTCCCGATCATACCAAACCCTTCTGTCTTTACACCGACGTCTCACAATTTGGAATACGAGCAGTGATAGCCCAAACCCGGGAAGGCCGCGAACACATCATTGCTTGTGCCAGCCGTACCTTAAACCCCGCAGAGATCAACTACCCAGTTACCAAACGGGAATGCTTAGGAATAATTTGGGCACTCCAGCACTTCAAAGCATACCTTGCTGGAGTCAAAGTCACCATCATAACTGATCACCAAGCCCTACAATGGCTCCGCAAATCCGACACGAAAAACGCCCTTACTGTCAGGTGCCGAGAATCTCTTGAAGAGTTCAACTTTGGGATCACCTACCGCCCGGGAAAATTGCATACAAATGCAGATGCACTCCCCCGGCTACCTATTCAGCAAACACCACCCAAGGATGCTATACGGGCCATTCAACAGCAAGACCCACCCGACCAAACTCAGCAATATCTTCTACATTCATTTCAGAAAAAGAACAAACCTGCCTGGATTCCAAAGATTATCTTCGATCACCTCATCAGGAAAGGGGACACCTTATACACCAAAGAAGGCAAGATTGTCCTAAACCCTAGCACTGCCCAAGACATCATGCAGTCTCTCCATTCCCATAACGGAATCCATCTAGGCTAGAAAAAGCTTCTTGCAACCTTTCAAGAGGTATACTGGACCCCAAGGCCTTATGTCACAGCAAAATCCATTACCGAAGCTTGCCATGCCTGTGCTTTGGGCAAGGACAAAACCAGAACACCAGGTCCTTCAGGTAAATTAATTGCTTACAAACCATGGCAATGCCTTAGATGTCACGGGACCCATTGACGGAGTTAAAGGCTACAAATACATAATCACTTTCGTAGACACTTACAGCGGCTCGCTGGTGTAGTGACTAGCGTCTTGGACTTCCACCTAGAAGGTCCCAGGATTGCGCCCCCGCTCAGCGCATTAAAGATTTTTCACAAGCACTGAATCGTTACCATCCCTCATGAGCAAGGGGATGGGGTAGTAGTACAGGACCCCAATGGAAATATGCCTAATCGGCCTAATTGGGCTATCCTTAGCTGGCTTAGCATACGCTAGCTTTAAGAACTATTATTATTATTATTACTCCAAATATGTCTTTGCATGTCCAGCCAAGGAACACTCAGCCTTTGCAGTCGCGGAATCACTATTACAACACGTATTCCCGTATTTTGGTCTCCCACAGGCCATGCATACATTCCGACAATGCCCCAGAATTCACAGGCCACATCTGAACCCAGATATCACAGATCTTCGGCTATAAAATCAGTCATTCATCTCCCTACTGGCCTCAAGGGAATTCAGTCTGTGAACATAGCCACAGGACCATAGCCAATCAAATACGGACAAGGCTGCAACAAATGAACACCACAGATCGACTGGCCAAGTCAAGTTCGCATAGTGCAATGGGGTATGAACACTTGCCCTCGCGAAGATGGAATAACCCCTCATGAAAGAATATTTGGGGAGCCTCCTTTACTTTTGGTACGGAGACACCTGTCCGTCCCATTGGAGCCCTCACCTGACCTCAACCAGTCCCTCGTCCACCTGCGAAATCGATTACGCCAACTACAATATCTACAAGACCTGCAAGGCTGCAACCTGACGAAACCCCCAAAATCAGCCCTCACCATGTCGGCGACCTTGTGATGGTGGCTCAACTTCCCGTGCCCTCTAAGCTAAAACCGCAGTTTAAAGGCCCTTTTGAAATCATAACCGTTCCAAATTGCTATCAAGTCACAGTCAATTACTATGGGGAATCACGCACCTACCGAAACCGTTACGTACGTCGTTTCCAACATCTCGACAGTAACCTCATTATGTTGGCTGACCCTGATGATTGTCGCATGCCCCACCACTAATCTTGACCCTTTACCACCACCTTACCTCCCCTCGCCCCCTCTTCCCATTCCAGAACCACAATGCCCCCTTCCTATTCCAAAGCCTCCTCCTATTTTCCCCAACTATCCAACCTCCCTTCCCCCTACCACTCGGGCTCTCTCAGCTCCTCCAGGATACAAGCCTAATCTACACCTAACGCCTACAATGTGTCCGTAGTACCTAGTAGGCCTACGTGGGATACAACACGAACCCTTACCGGTGCCTTGGCGGTTGGGCCGCCGCCCATTTAGTATTCGGGCGTATCTGTAAATACTACCGCAACTACGAATCTTGTTTCTGAGACCTAGTATATTAACCTAACCAAACAACCCAACCTAACCTAACCTAGACCCAGTACGTGGGATACTAAACTAGCCCTTTCATGCCAGGTACAGCGGATTCATCGTACTCAATACGTGAGATACTAAACTAGCCCTTGCATGCCAAGTACAGCGGATTCATATTACTCAGTATGTGGAATACTAAACTAGCCCTTGCATGCCAGCTACAGGGGATTCATAGTACTCAGTACGTGGGATACTAAACTAGCCCTTGCATGCCAGGTACAGCGGATTCATAGTACTCAGTACGTGGTATTTATTACCCATTAATTTCCGGAAGTTTAAACCTATGCGAAAAAATCTTACCTCTTACACGTCACATCAGTAGGCAAGCACGGCAAACACCCATGTTCTGTGAATACTTTCAGGACAGCAGTATTATTTCGTGTAGTGTCTACAATAATAGAGTGTGGCAGAGGTGAACATCCTTTGCATTCTACCTCCATGACTCGACTGGCAATTTTCAGGTAAATCAAGGTGAGTATCTGTGATTGGCCGATTGCAATGACGTAATCAACATATTATACCGGAGTGATTGGCTGCCGAGGGTATGCGTGACCAGAGCGTGACGTAGCATATGCGTTATAGGCTAATGACGTGTTTACAAAAAAAAAAACCCAATAGGAACCCAGTAGTGTCTCGTGACGTGGTGCGCAAAGCTGTGGAAATGAACACCTGTAGTTTCGACAGAGATGGGCAGGTGGAGTTAGTGTTGACTAAAAAGCTGCTGGACAGACCTTGGGAGACAGGTGAAAATGGCGTGTGTACGAATCGGTGCCGTCTATAGGAAGGTATTGACAAACATGTTACGAAAAAATTCCATTTTAGTACCATATATTTTTATTAGGCTTTGCCTAATGTTTTAAGCCTCTTAAAACACATTTTCATATGATGTTTAGAGCATATAAAATCCATATTTGTTTTCAAATATTGCAAAATAATTGGTGACCAACTTATTTAGTTAGGCTATAGGCCTACTAAGAATTGGTGCAATTTAACTTTTTATTTATATCAGCTTAATCTACAGTAACCAAATACAATAACATAGGCCTAGGCCTAAACCGAAAAATATTACCGAAACTACCAACATTTTTCCTGTGGTTATTCTTCTTGGTTTTAGGCTAGGTAGTTTTTATCATTAGGCCTACAGTAAGTAGCCTACTGTAACCTAATTTAAATTAGTTTCAATCCCCGATTTTTTGTTTTCTTTTCCCCATTAGGCTATGCAACGATCTTAAAACGTAATTTTCAGAGTAAAACGTAATTTACAGACTAAAATAAATACAATTTTTTGCCTTGGGATAGGCCTACAGGATGGGATGAAAGGGGTCTTGCCCACCACCCTCACTTATTGAAATCAGTATCTATGCTATTTTGCCAGTAAGGGGCTAAATACGAGTTTTACCACCATCAATAGGGAGAATTAGGCCTAGACTATAGTTTTTTTTTGGTAAATTTCTAAAATTGCACCTATACGAGCTAAAAAATATATTATTGTATTTACCAGGAAGGTACGATGAGGTAAGTGATGTGGTATAGGTGGCAATACGCGGAAATGGATTATAAGGGCATTCCGCCCCCGCTGACAAAAGTCTATCAATCTAGATGTGACACGGATTTTACATTGTTTCAGAGAGACACTAACCTAACAACCTTACTTAACCTATCCTAGCCTAACGTAAGGGGGTAAGGGGGGGGGGGGCTTATAATCCATTTCCGCATATTGCCACCTATACCACATCACTTACCTCATCATACCTTCCTATTAAATACAATAATAATTTGTTTAGCTCGTATAGGTGCAATTATAGACCTATACCGTTTTTATTTTACAGTGCTTTAAATAGGCGGTCAAATTGGATTTTAGGTCACGTATAATAATAATAATAATAATAATAATAATTCTTTATTCCAGACACATAAGATAGATACAGTATAAATACAGTACGACCTAATGGTCCATATCACATGCACTTCTCGTCAGAGCACAGATAATAATTATACACAAAGATATATTAATAAAGACACAATAAAATAAAAAATACAGTAGGCCTATTTACAGAATAGAGCACATATCACATTTTGTCACAATATAACACAGATAGGCTAACTAAGGCTATTGCTCAATGTTGGTTAACACCTATTGCACAGATCATTGCTCATAGTTCAATTAGACCTATATATTACATTACAGTACATACTATGTGTGCAGCAGCTTCTGCCAGTGAGATATAATACAGGATTCATAGATATGATCACTAGACCAAAGAGCTACAATCAGCGTGTTACTGGAGGATTGCAGTCGCTGCGAAAAGCTGTACACCAGTCTCCTGATGACAGCCCGACAGCACTGCACATCCAACAGTGTGCACACCATACTAGTGCTTTCATATTTAGAGAGACCAATGAACATCTTGAGTATATTATGATAGGATGTACACAGACCATTTATGGTGGCTCTCTTATACTTCCACCACAAATGGGCCGTGTACATAGAGGAACAATATGTCCGGAACAAAGTGACTTTAGTTTCCCAATTACACATGTGGAATTTTCTCAAGATGGTGTTACCACGTAAATATAGCTGTCTGCGCTGACGGCCGATATCTGCATCATCTGAGCAATCGTTTGAGATAATGTGTCCCAGGTATTTTATTTTGTTTACTTCTTGAATAATTTGATTATTGAGTGAGAAATTTGGCAGTTTACTTTTATACAGTAATTTTAATCTAAATATAAGAACAGCACTTTTCAGTGGGTTGAATTTAACACAATGTTTACTACCAAAAGATTCACATATATCAAGAAGTTTGCTCAGACCCGCAGAAGACGGTGCAATAATGACCAGATCATCAGCATACATGAGATGGTTGATGATTTTATTCCCACCATAACATCCAATCTGCTCTTTATTCAATTTATCACTTAATTCATCCATATATATACATTGAATAAGTAAGGTGAGAGAATACTACCCTGTCTCACTCCATTGGTTACTGTAAAGGAATCCGAAATAATGTTACCCCATCTTACATTAAATGTTTGATTGGCGTACCAGTACTTCACGTATGTGTTTTTTGTATTATAATTATTTTTCTCACCAGTTCCTTCATTGATTAGTGTGGTTTAAGGTGTTTTTCCTTCTGCAAATTCGTTTTTACTCATTTTTTTTGCAATATTAAAACATGCCCCCTAAAACCATATTTTGTCATTACCCTAACCTAACCTGGGGGCTGCCGCCCCCAGACCCCCGCAGGGTTAGCATTGATATAGAATATGACAAAATACTAAAAATACGGTAAAAAAGTGAAAAATATTAGTTCTCAGCCGATCCAAGATGGCCACCATTTTTCCATCCACCCTTAGAAAACCCACAAAGTCTAAGGAAAAATAATTTAATATGCAGCGGTAAAGACATAATATTGCGGTGACTAATACTCTATGACAAAGCTATAGTATACATTTAGAACATTATATTCCATACGTGACCTAAAATCCAGTTTGTCCAAATAGGCCTAGTGCACATAAAATGCATTTCCGGTGGTTGAAACAAATTTTAATCTTTGCAACATCCTTATTTTATATCAGCCATCAAAATTAATATTGAGAAACAAATAGTGGTAGTTTCGGTAATAGGCCCTAGGCCTAAGTACCGACATTATTTTCATAGGCTAGGCTTCCCAAATCGAGTTGGAGGCACATGGGACATGCGGGATTCTGGGCAATGTGTCGAAATTGGGGTGCCTCCTACGTTCTGTAAGGAAGGAGGAATAGGCTATACGTAGAAACCTAGGAACACCATATTTACCTGTTCCAATTCGTATTTCCTCCGAGGATTTTTCTTCGCCGGTGACAATAACAAACGTTGGAGGTCGCTTTGTCTCCGGATCAGATGAAGTATTGAGGGATAAGCCTTTACAACGGCATCCGGATGTCGGATGTCGTCTCCAAGGGGCAGAACGCCTTAGCAACGGCAGCTCCCTGAAGATTTGTTTACTTGATATTTCCTAGTTTACATTCAATGGGTTTTATTAAAATGCCCCAGAACGAGAAGCCCACCACAGAAGCCACGAACGAACACCACACAGAAACACCAAAGGAAAGGTCCACAGAACGAAAGGACCAGCTGACCGAGCCAGCCATTTCAGACAGGCCCAAGCCCGCAGGGCTAAACAGCTCCAGGACGCACCCATTTACCTTTTCTAAACTGACCATTTTCCACACCTCACATACACTAACCCTCTCGTGTCCTACACTCTTAACTACAAAGATGATGAACAGGAATATACATTCATATTAAAAACACCCATGCCCTGTCCCGACGTTGAGCCAATGCCAACACATCAGACAGCCATAATTATATCTATGTATGTTCTTACATCCGAGAAGTAGATGTTATATATCTTAGAAGTTAAAACACCCACGCTTGTCCCTAGACCTCGTATATCATTTTCCATGACGAGTATAGATATATGTAACCCGTGCTCAGTCGCCCCTTGCATTTTTCCTCTAGTAACTAAGTCTATAATATTAACTGCCACCAGCATTGATACGACATAGCGGCACTGTCCTTGCTACAAAGATGATGAACAGGAATATACATTCATATTAAAAACACCCATGCCCTGTCCCGACGTTGAGCCAATGCCAACACATCAGACAGCCATAATTATATCTATGTATGTTCTTACATCCGAGAAGTAGATGTTATATATCTTAGAAGTTAAAACACCCACGCTTGTCCCTAGACCTCGTATATCATTTTCCATGACGAGTATAGATATATGTAACCCGTGCTCAGTCGCCCCTTGCATTGTTCCTCTAGTAACTAAGTCTATAATATTAACTGCCACCAGCATTGATGCGACATAGCGGCACTGTCCTTGTGTCGTATTGTGCCAAGTACAGATCAACCAGGTTTCATGACCTTATTAGGACGACGACTATAATGTCATCGTTCCTCGATGTATGCAATCCTTAGGTTAAGTATTTTTATCCGCCATTGTGTTCACCTTTTTCCATTTACTTTCCACAATTGTCATATGTCTTCCCCTTGCCTCCTTCGTATCCACAGTCCACACTACGCCAATTTACTTCGTCTTACACCTCTTACCCCAACCAGAGATTGTATAAGATAACCTGGTTACCAGTATCTGTACAAGTACCCCGAAACAATAACTAAGTACCCCTACGAACTGCCGCTGTTGTTGGTATATTTATATTTAATAGAAAACGCAGTTCCCAGGGCCAACTAATAATATCCATAACCCTCGGACTGATCACATAACTCTATCTTTTCCAGACTCATATACCACCCCATAGTTGCATTCCCCGGTAGCATTTGGCTAACGTATTCTACTGCCTTTTCAAACTTCCATATTAATTGTAGCCTAATGCCACCCCCACGCCCAGGGACCTTAGGGGCAAAATTTCCCTGTAGCCCTTGAACTCTCCCCCCCCCCCCTCTCATTAGGACACCCGCGCTTCTCGACTCTTGTCCGACCTAGTCTCTCTCTCATACCTCTTGAAGATCCTTGAATTGTCCGTTGCTAACGCTCTCCAACCTTTTATATATATACTCCTATCCAGCCTACCTTCACTTAGTAGGCCAGAACAACATTAGAACTTTACTAGCCCCTTGCATGCCATCTATTCTCTTACAACACATTCACAACCCTGCACCCAATGGTCGTCGGTGCGAGGCTAGCCGCCCCGCCAGTAACTAACTTCTATTGCAATACTTCCAGATAAATGTGGCAGAGTTAGCAACCCAGTCTCCACCACATCCAGCAAACCCTACAATTAACAACCAGCCGAGTAAAACCAGCTAGCTAAGGCACCTTCGGTTTTGGTATTAAGGACACCCACATCTGTCTCATACACAGAGGGTTATTACAAACACTGGTGATATGGCAAGCCCCTAGCCACAGCCGCCGGACGACTATCACAGAGAGAGGGCGCCCAGCTCCCCCTTTTTGCCCACCCGAGGAGGGAGACCCCCACCCCCGCGGAGGTATACCTGGCCCCTGTTTTGACTTTCGAGTCATTGCCAGGTAGCACAGGAATTCTTCCTATCAATGAACTAACCATGCCTGACTAACACCTTTACTAACCTCTATTTACTCACAATAAACCATTTACCTTTCTTGCATGCTCTGGTCACTAAATTAGCACCTCAGCTATACCATAGAATGAAGATTGCACAATCTAAGTAAAATGCCCCAGAATGAGAAGCCCACCACAGAAGCCACGAACGAACACCACACGGAAACACCAAAAGAAAGGTCCACAGAACGAAAGGACCAGCTGACCGAGCCAGCCATTTCAGACAGGCCCAGGCCCGCAGGGCTAAGCAGCTCATGGCCGCGCCTTCTTTAACTTTTCTAAACTGACCATTTTTCCACACCTCACGTACACTAACCCCCTCGTGTCCTACACTCCTAACTACAAAGATGATGAACAGGAATATACATTCATATTAAAAACAACCATGCCCTGTCCCGACGTTGAGCCAATGCCAACACATCAGACAGCCATAATATTTATGTATGTTCTTACATCCGAGAAGTAGATTTTATATATATCTTAGAAGTTAAAACACCCACGTTTGTTCCTAGACCTCTTATATCATTTTCCATGACTAGTATAGATATATGTAACCCGTGCCCACTGCCCAGTCGCCCCTTGCATTTGTTCCTCTAGTAACTAAGTCTATAATATTAACTGCCACCAGCATTGATACGACATAGCGGCACTGTCCTTGCTACAAAGATGATGAACAGGAATATACATTCATATTAAAAACAACCATGCCCTGTCCCGACGTTGAGCCAATGCCAACACATCAGACAGCCATAATTATATCTATGTATGTTCTTGCATCCGAGAAGTAGATGTTATATATTTTAGAAGTTGAAACACCCACGATTGTCCCTAGACCTCTTATATCATTTTCCATGACGAGTATAGATATATGTAACCCGTGCTCAGTCGCCCCTTGCATTGTTCCTCTAGTAACTAAGTATTAATATTAACATTCCCTAACATCTTGTCTTGCCAGACTGAGCTTTATGAAGACCCATCGCCCCATAAATCTATGTATGCAATCCTTAGGTTAAGTATTTTTTATCCGCCATTGTGTTCACCTTTTTCCATTTACTTTCCACAATTGTCATACGTCTTCCCCTTGCCTCCTTCGTATCCACAGCCCACACTACGCCAATTTACTTCGTGTCTTACACCTCTTACCCCAACCAGAGATTGTATAAGATAACCTGGTTACCAGTATCTGTCATAAGTACCCCGAAACAATAACTAAGTACCCCTACGAACTGCCGCTTTTGTTGGTATTTATATTTATATTTAATAGAAAACGCAGTTCCCAGGACCAACTAATAGTATCCATAACCCTCGGACTGATCACATAACTCTATCTTTTCCAGACTCATATACCACCCCATAGTTGCATTCCCCGGTAGCATATTTTGGCTAACGTATTCTACTGCCTTTTCAAACTTTCCATATCAAGTGTAGCCTAATGCCACCCCCACGCCCAGGGACCTTAGGGGCAAAATTTCCCTGTAGCCCTTGAACTCTCCCCCCCTCTCAGTAAGAATTCCCGCGCTTCTCGACTCTTGTCCGACCTAGCCTCTCTCTCATACCTCTTGAAGATCCTTGAATTGTCCGTTGCTAACGCTCTCCAACCTTTTATATATATACTCCTATCCAGCCTACCTTCACTTAGTAGGCCAGAACAACATTAGAACTTGTGACGCATGTCGAGTATGAGCATGCTGTACAGAACGCCCAGTCAGGCCCCACCCTCGCTAGGATCGTCAGGGCAGGAACTTTGGCTGTAGTCTGTGTAGAGTTTCCTAACTCAGTTTATGTGAACCGTTGTACTATAAGTATTATCATTATGTATTTTGTTTTCTTCTAAGTCAACGAGTTCTATTTTATATCATTAGATATAAGTATTGTGTGTGGGACTTATATACAATGATGAGAGAGAGAGTTATGTAACGACGGCCAGTGAGCGCGCCACGAGGTGTGTAGGCCTCACTCCCTCCTCCATCCTCCCTTCCTCCCTTTCAGCGCGTGGGAAGTTCTTTGTCGATCCCAGATTGAGAGAGAATATGACGTCATGATTGCCAGTGGGCGGTCCTTAGTAGTTGGCGTTATGCTCACTAAAGGGCCGAGTATAAAAAGGGAGGTCCCGCCGCATTTTCCTCAGAGCTCATCAGGCAAAGCGACTTCTCATATCCCTTGCAACTATCCATATTCTTCCGACTGATGTGAACTTTCTCTACTCTCTGAACAGCCTATCTTCTTCCCTTCTCGTCCCTGTTTAACCTCCATGACCCCTTTGGTGCAGATTTAGTCAGCCAAAGTATTATCGCTTGAGTTCTCACGAGATAAGTGCCTGTTAGATAGCCTATTTTTGGAAGGGTTAACTAGAATAGGATTGATTGATGTTTGTTGCACTCGTATATGCATTTCCC
>JBAKBP010039145.1:0-15301 GCA_037953745.1 Lithodes maja
GTCTACCTCTTCATGTATCTGTCTGTCTGTCTATCTCTATCTATCTATCTATCTATCTCGTTTTCATTACTACAAATTCGTACATTTCTCTCTAACACTTATTTCAGTACATAATCTAACCATTCATCTCTCTCTCTCTCTCTCTCTCTCTCTCTATATATATATATATATATATATATATATATATATATATATGTTTGTCTGTCTTTCTATCTACCTAAGTCTATCTATCTATCTATATATATATCTATCTATCTATCTATCTATTTATCTATCTATCCATCCACCTACCTATCTATCTATCTATCTATCTATCTATCTATCTATCTATCTCGTTTTCATTACTACAAATTCGTACATTTCTCTCTGACACTTATTTCAGTACATAATATAATCATTCATCTCTCTCTCTCTCTCTCTCTCTCTCTCTCTCTCTCTCTCTCTCTCTCTCTCTCTCTCTCTCTCTCTCTCTCTCTCTCTCTCTCTATGTGAATATATATATATTTTTTTTTTTTTTTTTTTTTTCTATATTCCAACTTACTTCCTCTCGGGCATAGGCTGAAAGCCTTAACATTCACCGCTTTACAATGCACAGTGAAGCCCGTGAGGTCTTGTTCCAGTCTAGGGAGTGAGACATGTGAAGCACGTAGAGTACAACGAGCACCTGCCATCTTGCCTTCACATGAGGCACGGTGCTCACTCATGGCCCGAAACGACCCCATCTCTGAAGCCATCTCGTTCCCGTGCTTCACTGTCTCACCCCCTACACTCGGACTCTCACACTTACACACACACAACGCCACCTGTTGAGCAGATAACTCACCAGGCATTGCACCCCTATAGCATATTTTGAATATGGGAATATTCATACAGTGCTATTTAATCAGGGAACAATGAGGGTATTTTTTTGACGTTTCGGTGGGCTTGTGGTAATGCACTGATACTAGGTACAGCACAAATTCCATCCCAATAATATCTTCCCATTGATACATCGGGATTTGAACCCGGGACCTTTGGATTACCAGGCCAGTGGCAAGATCACTCCACCACACCTCCCCTATATATATATATATATATATATGTGTGTGTGTGTTTGTCTGTCTGTCTATCTACCTAAGTCTATCTATCTATCTATATATATATATCTATCTATCTATCTATCTATCTATCCACCTATATATCTATCTATCTATCTATCTATCTATCTATCTATCTATCTATCTATATATCTATCTATCATAGCATAAGGCAATCAAGAAAATGATAGGACTAAAATACTGGGAAAGTAACCATAAACCTTGTCAACTTGCTGGCCTAATGACTTTCAAGCATTTGATTAACTGGAATAAAATAAGATTTGCAAATAGAATGATTGTCCATCCTTGTAAAGTTCTTGAAAACAGTTTAGTGGATGTAGCTAATAGCTTATACTTAACCAATGAAGTCAATACTATTTTTTTATGCAGCATACAGTATTAATTGTTTAAAAGACAATGACATTGAAGCAGTGAAGTCAAGAATTATGTACGTTCAAAATCATGAACCAACAATGCGTTAATGTTTACCTTTAAATTTAATTGTATCTTTTAATATATAAAAGTTACTATGTATAGCTTTTTATGAAATCAAGAATTGACTGACTGACTGACTGTCTATCTATCTATCTATCTATCTACCTACCTAGATGAAACAACCCCGAATATTTCGCATAATGAAGCCTCTGCGGTTTCCTGAGCACATGTTCATGGCCATGCTAGCAAACTGTATAATCAAGATAGCCCTGCAAAACCACTATTATTTTCAACCATACATGCATTCAACCCATCTTATATTGAGAGTGGTTTCTCCTTTACTAGCAAGAACAGTTCATAATTATTTACCCTTTCACGCACGTGTGGACGCAGGGGTTGCCGATTAGCAATCAGAAATAGAATTCTCTCAATCTTATAATTACCTCTTCAAAATGTGTTTCTGCCCACAGCTAACTCCAAGACAACTGCAGAGGTTGAAATAACTAAACTAAACACCCCTGATGGTAACGAAGGCTATAAAGTATCCCAGAGTAGGCTCAAATCACGTCCTGTGCGAGAAAGGTTAACATTTGAGTTCAAATCCACGGCTATCCAACCCACTTTCCACACCCCACAGCTCTGCTTTAACACACAGTACTGCCTAGCCTCTCTCCTGCTTGTGCTTGTGGCCCAATTCCCCCCCATCACCAGCAAGGAAGGAGATGGTGTGAGTGCCTGAGCGAACGAGACGAGGACATTCAATACCCCGCTGTGCATTCCTTAGTGTGTCGAGGTGTGGTGGTGAAAATTGTGTTGGGGAAAAGCGATTGAGTTTGTTAACCCATTTTGTACCGGTGATGTACTTTACTTTATTTTCTGGCTACTACATTGTATACAGCTTAGGAAGGACGTCTACTCATTGAAAGGCTACTGACTATCTCATCAATCCTTTTAGCTACCATATATCCCTCCTAAGCTTCACAAAATCGTCTAAGTGTAGCTGAAATAAAATACAAAAGACGTCGCCGGTATAGAAGGGGTTAAGGATGAAGATTGATTGATTGATTGATTATTTGATAGATAGATACAGACAGATGAATAAATAGAAAACCCCTAGATAGATAAATAGATGGATAGATCAAGAGGCAAATATAGATAAATATATGAAACAAAGAGAGACAGGTAGAGACAGATATATAGACAGACACAGAGACGGTTTGAGTGCCTGAGCGAAGAAGACAAGATATGAAATTCTATACGCCCCGGTGTGAATGCCCCAGTGTATCGAGAGAGGTAGTGAATTGAGTGGACGAGTTGTGGAAATGAAGGAGCGATCGGTGAGAACATAGACAGACTGATAGGGATAGATAGATAGATAGATAAATAGATAGATAGTCAGTCAGTCAGTCATAGTTCTATTTCATAAAAGATACATTGTACATCTTTTACATAATACTAAAATAAAAAATATAATACATAGACATATTGTTTAACGTAATGTGGACTCTGTATTCTGCACATAATATATTCTTGATTTTATCTCTTCAATATCATTTAATATTACGTTCTGAAATCCATATTCATTCAATAGCGTCCTCTCCACATCCTTTACAATAGCGTCCTCTCCACATCCTTTACAATAGCGTCCTCTCCACATCCTTTACAATAGCGTCCTCTCCGCATCCTTTACAATAGCGTCCTCTCCACATCCTTTACAATATAAGATTTATTCAAAAAATAATGTAAACCCTTTGCAATGTATGCACATGGTTGCAATAGTATCCTATGCAAAAATATAATTTTGATCCAATTGATAAAATGCTTAACAAATCATTTGTCCACCTCTACTACATGCAGCGTGATTACTCTCCCAGTATCTCATATTTAACATTTTCTTTATTGCTTTATGGTAACCAACACCAACTTGTTTCATTGGTACATAGCATTTCTTATTGTTAAACCATAACTCGGCCCCATACAAATCCAAACAAAAAGATTGAAATAAATAAAGTAGTACATTTGTATTCGCGTTACTAAACTTCCTCAGAATACAATTAAATTCATTATAGAACTTGCTTCTATCTATCTATCTATCTATATGCTCTGGCCCAATCCCCATTTTGGGGGTAGCCGACTCAAGACAGAGCAAGAACAGGGAAAACACAAAAACAACATAAAACAAAACAAAAAAACAAAAAAAATAAACACAGATAAAAAGCACAAACTCACACACATCCAGGTCACCCAGGAGAAGACCCAGAGACCAGGGTTACCAAGGTCGCTCCAGCACTCCCCCAGCCCCTGACCACCCGGAGAGGTTCCGATCTCGGCAGGCAGACATGCAGCGGAGCCAAAGCCACAAGCCCTCCCACCACACTTCCAGGCACACCCTTCATATTAATCGTCCCCCCGGGCCAGGCGCCTGATGGACTATTATCTAGTCGAACTTGCGCCCGACCCCTTACTCCAAATGACCACGTGTTCACTCAACTATTCACAAGCATTCTCCATTAACTCCTGTCCACCACCACTTCCCCTGCCTGATCTATAGTCATTCCTCTATCATCCAAAGCCTTTCTTACACAGTCTCTCCATCTCAATGGGGGTCTTCCTGCCCTTCTATCTCCCCTTGTACCTGACTCACATATTCTCTTTGTAAGCCTTTCATCTCCCATTCGTTCAACATGACCATACCAGCTCAGCACCCTTCTGTCCACTCTGGCTGACAAATGTTCCTGCTGCCCCACTCTCCTACGTATCTCTTCATTCCTCAATCTGTCTCTACGAGTAACTCCACACATACTCCTCAAGCAGCTCATCTCCATCACATCCAGCCCTCTTTTCTCCTTTTTCTTCAGAGCCCATGTCTCAGCCCCATACATCACTGTTGGCACAACAATTCCTTGATACAGTGCACTTTTGACTTTCACTCCGAGATTTCTCGTCTTCCACATACTTCCCATTGCTCCGAAAACCTTCCTTCCTTCACACACTCTCTGTTTTACCTCCACTTCCATACCTCCACTCCTGCTTATCGTTCCTCCTAGATATTTAAAACACTCTACTTGTTCCAATATTTCCCCATCCAGCCTCACATCTAGATTCACCCTATGCTCTCCCCTATTACACACCATTACTTTACTTTTATTGACGTTCACCTTCAGTTTCCTCCTTCCACAAACCACACCAAACTCTTTGACTGCCCGCTGCAGTTTCTCATCAGAATCCGCCACCAATGCTGTGTCATCAGCGAACAGCAACTGATTCAACTCCCAATCTCTACCATTCTTTCCTACTAAACCCAATCCTCTTCCCATAGTTCTCCTTTTCACCTCCCTCACCACACCATCCATAAACATATTAAACAGCCATGGTGACATTACACAACCCTGTCGCAAACCTACCTTTACCTCAAACCATTCACTCAACTCACAATTTCCTCCTCTCACACATGCTCTGCTCCCTTCATAAAAACTCTTAACTGCTTCTAACAAATTTCCTCCTATTTCATAAATCCTTAACACCTTCCACATTGCTTCACGGTCCACACGATCATACGCTTTTTCCAAGTCCATAAAAGCCCAAAATATCTCCTTATGCTTCTCTAAATACTTGCTTCTGCATCGTATTATATCAAGATCATTATTTAGACTGTAATCAATAATATATCCAAGATATTTATAATCAGTTACCAAATTTATATTTACGGTATATCATTTAAAATAATAATCGGGTTTTCTGACTCGTCCTCCTTGCATTTAAAGAACATAAACACTGATTTAGTCAAATTAATGGATATATACATTTTTCATATTTCACATTCTAGAATGTGCATAAGTATTGCAAGCTCTTAGCAGAGGGAGCCATTAAAACTATGTCATCCGCATAGGTAAGTATATTACTAGATTGTAAACCAAGTCTACAGCCCTGTTTACATGATGTTAATTCATCAAACATTTCTCTCTCTCTACTTTACTGTCCTATTCTTCCACTATAAACTGTCCTTGTCTAGTAGTATTAAGGCCGAACCACCTATAACTCTGTGGAACTCTCTCTCTCTGCTTTACTGTCCTATTCTTCCACTATAAACTGTCCTTGTTTAGTAGTATTAAGGCTGAACCACCTATAACTCTGTGGAACTCTCTCTCTCTCTCTCTGCTTTACTGTCCTATTCTTCCACTATAAACTGTCCTTGTCTAGTAGTATTAAGGCTGAACCACCTATAACTCTGTGGAACTCTCTCTCTCTCTCTGCTTTACTGTCCTATTCTTCCACTATAAACTGTCCTTGTCTAGTAGTATTAAGGTTGAACCACCTATAACTCTGTGGAACTCTCTCTCTCTCTGCTTTACTGTCCTATTCTTCCACTATAAACTGTCCTTGTCTAGTAGTATTAAGGCTGAACCACCTATAACTCTGTGGAACTCTCTCTTCTGTTTAAATAAACATAAAATTGTTTTCGGTTCGGCTATCACTGCGTATTCAAATTTAATTTTGTTTTGTTTTAATTTTTGGTTAGGCTATCACCGCTGATAACCTATTTGTGTGTATTTCAACATTTTTGTTTTCGGTTAGGCCTATTTAAGTAAGTGAAGCGACCTGAAGGGAGTGAAGTGTTTTTAAAGTGAGTTTAGTGTTTTTAAAGCGAGTTTAGTGTTTTTAAAGTGAGTTAAGTGTTTTTAAGTGAGTGAAGTGAACTGAAGAAAGTGATCGTCACCATGCCTCGTGCCTGTACGAACTGCGCCGGTAGGTTTGGTGCTTCCATGTTTGCTCCTGCCGATCCACAAGTCTGCCGACTCTGCCAGCAACGAGAGGATTTGACAGCAAAATTGGATGAAGCCCTCAACAAGATCAACGCCCTCACCAGGAAGCTGGAATCACTCCAAGAGTTTGTAACACTCAACGTTGGAGTATCACTAACTCCAATTGTTTCAACTCCAGCATCCACCACCGCCCCAACGTCATCTGCCAACAATCCAACACCTGCAGTAGACACTGCAGCAGATGCTTCTGACGAACCTGAGCCGACATCAAACCAGGACAGCCGCCCTGTTCACCTTAGTCTCTCCCCCACTCCTCGTGCAAGAAGCCTGCTAGCACGAACAGTACCAACCCCTCGCCCCCGTTCTAACCACTCCTCTCCCCGACCTGTACGTAGAGTCCCGCCACCACAGGTTTCCGGATTTACACCAGTGAGGAACGGTGCACGGCCAACGCAGAAAAGGTCTCATCTACCAGTCACAATGTCAAACAGATTTGAGATATTGGTAGAGATGGAAGACGAACCAGAAGAAACCAGGCTCGTTGGCGATTCCATCCTACAAGGACAGGTCGAAGAGTTCTGCGACAGAGTCCCAAATCAACGAAAAAGATTTTGCATCCCAGGAGCTGGACTGGACGACATTGTGGAAGCCTTCGAAGATACCACAAAGGATGCAAATGAAAATACCCTTTTTGTCATCCATGCTGGTTCAAATGACGTCATGCGCACCAGATCCGAAGAGTTGATGGAGAAATATCGCAAGATGATCCAGCACTACAAAAACAAGTCGAGGAATATCATCATCTCAGGCATTCTCCCCAAGATCGACGCACCTGACAAATTCTACGACAAGGCCTTCAGCACAAATAGCCGACTAAAACATTTGTGTCTGAGGGAAGAAATTGAATTCATCAACCTCTGGGACAACTTCTACAACCAGCCTACTCTGTTCCGCAAGGATGGCACTCATCTAAACCCTGTGGGTTCAGCACGCATGGGTCGTCTCCTACACGAAGCAGTCCGCAGCCAGGGATCAAAAAACGCCATCCGAGAAGAAGCAGCAGTGACATAAATCATCCAACGCCAAGAAAAAAACAGAGGCAACCAAGGACCACCAACGATAAGGACCGGAGACAGCGAGGACCGACGACAGCCATGAACATAAATGTAGATCCGACAAGAACCAAAAATATTATTAAAGCGCGTTCCGTGAGTTCTAAAATAACAAATTTAAAGGTTTTCTATGCAAACGCTCGTAGCATACGCAATAAATTTTCAGATTTAGAGGAGCTAGTGTTTACAGAAAATTATGATGTGATTGGCATAACAGAATCTTGGCTCAATACAGAAGATAGAGACTTTTTAGCAGAGTATTCACTTCCCGGTTATGTAATGTTTGAGAAAAGCCGAATAAATCGAAATGGAGGTGGCGTTTTACTTTATATCAAAGAAAGTCTTAACCCTACCCTCTTGTCAAAACCTCAAATTGTGAACGTCGACGCATCTTTTGTGCTAATAAAGAATAATAAAGGTACCAAAATAATACTTGCATTAATATACAGACCTCCAGCTCAATCAGTGCAAACTGACCGAGAAATTTACGAACAAATTGCAGATGTAAGTAACTCACAAGATACCGTAATTTTTGGTGACTTTAATTTACCTGTGACCAAGTGGGGCGATACTCTTACTTCACACTCCGGACATGACTTGTATACAAACTTGCAAGAGAGTTCGCTTTATCAATTTGTTGGAACGCCGACCCGTGGTAATAACGTTCTTGACATTGTACTTGCAACAAAAGAAGAATTAATAGAGAATTTGAATGTTGGTGATGAATTCAGTAACAGCGACCATCGTACGATAACTTTCACTTTAAACTTTACTAGTAACGAACCAAATAGTAGCATCGAAAAAGTCCCTAATTTCAAGAAAGCAAATTTCCATAAACTTAGAGCTATGTTTAAAGAAACTGACTGGAGCTTTTTAATTCACAATAACGACATAAATACATCTTGGAAGTTATTCGAAGCCACTTACCTAAAAGCAGTGCAAGACTGCATACCATCGAAAACTCGGCGTCCAGGCCATAATAATAAGCCCAAATGGTGGAATAAAGATATTTCAAACTGCCTGCTTGCTAAAAAATTTGCTAATGATAGATTAAAATCCTCACAAAATGACGAAGAACGGGTGAAATTTGTAGAGCTACGACGCAAAGCCAAAAAGTTAATTAAGCAAAGTAAAAAGACCTTAGAGTTACATATTGCGAATCAAAGTAAAACAAACCCGAAAGAATTCTATAGTTATATCAGAAAGAAAAAAGTAGTTACTTCAACTGTTGGACCGTTAGTCGATGAAAATGGAGAATACACCAAAGACGAAGAACAAATGAGTAATGCCCTCAATACCTTCTTTGCATCAGTTTTTACAACAGAAGACCTCAGTGATATCCCTACACCATCGCCGATTCAGATTGATAATTCAGATGTTCTAAGCAATATCACCGTTACAGAGAGAGAAGTATTGAATTGTTTAGATAAACTCAAGGTAAATAAAACGCCTGGACCTGATACAATCTCGCCTAGAGTTCTAAAGGAAGCTAAGGATGAGCTCTCTAAACCACTGACATTACTATTCAATAAATCCTTGCAGTCTGGAACTATGCCCGATCAGTGGAAGCTAGCCAACGTAACACCGATATTAAAAAAAGGCAGCAAATCCCTATCCAGTAACTATCGTCCAATTAGCTTAACCTCAGTTGTATGTAAAATGCTAGAAACGGTCATACGAGACAGACTCGTAAATCACTTAGAGGAAAATAACATACTTAAAGATACTCAACACGGCTTTCGTAAAAAACGTTCCTGTTTAACAAACCTCTTAGACTTCTTCCACGATATCCTCAACCTCTACGATGAGAGTAAAGCTGTAGATATTATATACCTTGATTTTCAAAAGGCCTTTGACAAAGTTCCCCACAAACGTTTACTGCTAAAACTAAAAGCGCATGGAATACAAGACGGTGTGTTGAAATGGATAGAAAATTGGCTCAGCGACAGAAAGCAAAGAGTAGTTATAAACGGTAAGGCATCAAAATGGACCAATGTAAGTAGCGGGGTACCCCAGGGATCGGTACTAGGACCAATTCTCTTGCTAATTTACATCAACGACATAGATGAGGGTCTCACCTGTACAATCTCAAAATTTGCTGACGATACAAAAATTGCAAATAGCGTACTCTCAAAAGAACAAGTTGACGATATGCAACACAATCTAGATAAATTGTCATGTTGGGCCCAAATTTGGCAAATGAGTTTCAATGCGGATAAATGTAAAGTACTACATATCGGATACCTAAATGAGAAAGCAAACTATTCGATGAATGACACTCAGCTTAAGAATGTAAACAGAGAAACCGATCTGGGAGTAACAATATCGAGTAACCTAAAACCGAGTCAACAATGTTCAGAAGTTGTTAAGAAGGCAAACAAAATAATTGGCTTTATAGGCAGGTCATTTGAGCATAAATCCAAAGAAGTTATCCTAACCCTTTACAATTCCTTAGTCCGCCCTCTTCTGGAATACTGCGTTCAATCCTGGTGCCCTTATTACCAAAAAGATATAAACAAGCTAGAACGAGTTCAACGTAGAGTTACCAAAATGATACCTAGCCTAAAGAACAAACCATACGAAGAGCGTCTTAGAGAATTAAATCTATTTCCTTTAACCCAGCGCAGATTAAGAGGCGACTTAATTCAAGTGTTCAAAATCATCAAAGGCATCGACAATATGAACTGGAGTAAGTACTTCACTATCGACCAATCTAATTACACACGGGGAAACGGTTGCAAAATTATTGGTAAATCTTTTAACTCGCACGAATCTAAGAATTTCTTCTTCAATCGAGTTGTCAACTTGTGGAATGGGCTTCCCCGAAACGTTATAGACTGCATCACCGTTGATTCATTTAAACTCCGCCTAGACAAATATCTCGCATCAAACCCGCGACTGACTGCGTTTGTAAATGAATAACTTTATTTTATCCCCCCCTCAGTTACCAACCCATCTGTCCCCTACTAACTTCCTAATCCTGCCACGGACATTAGTTCCAGGGCAGTAATTCCCTTTCCAATGTTCCCTTACCCACTCTAAACCACTGTTTGGACACTTGATCCTCAGTGTTTTGGAGGACAAGCAACCTAGAAGGGTCACTAGATCTGTTGTTGCTTGATTTCCTTTGTACTCCTTTGTACTCCTTTGTACTCTCTCTCTCTCTGCTTTACTGTCCTATTCTTCCACTATAAACTGTCCTTGTCTAGTAGTATTAAGGCTGAACCACCTATAACTCTGTGGAACTCTCTCTCTCTCTGCTTTACTGTCCTATTCTTCCACTATAAACTGTCCTTGTCTAGTAGTATTAAGGCTGAACCACCTATAACTCTGTGGAACTCTCTCTCTCTCTCTGCTTTACTGTCCTATTCTTCCACTATAAACTGTCCTTGTCTAGTAGTATTAAGGCTGAACCACCTATAACTCTGTGGAACTCTCTCTCTCTCTGCTTTACTGTCCTATTCTTCCACTATAAACTGTCCTTGTCTAGTAGTATTAAGGCTGAACCACCTATAACTCTGTGGAACTCTCTCTCTCTCTCTCTGCTATACATCTTCCTTCTTATCAGCTCTACCCGTCCTCTCTCTCTCCTCGTTCTTCTTCACGTCACGTATAGCAACATGAAGAAGGTGGGGCTGATCCCTTGAACTTAACTTCCCCCCCCCCCCCCCCCACCTGCTTCCGTCGATTCAGCTTCTTGGAGACGTACCACCACCTCGATCCTCACACTGGGAACTCTCTCTCTCTCTCTCTCTCTCTCTCTCTCTCTATCTCTATCTCACTCTCTCTCTCTCTTTATCTCCTTAACTATTTACCTCTCTTTCTGTCTGCTAATATTGGTCTATACGACTGCCTTTAGCTTTATGCTCATCACTCTCTCTCTCTCTTTCGTCCCACTTTCCTTCTCCTTCCACCTTCTCTCTCGTAAAACCCGCCATCTTACCACTCGTAAATACAGACCTACCGTGTTCTGACAATTTCCCCTTCCTCCTCCTCCTCCTCCCTCTCCTCCTGTCTCCCATCCTCTACCTCCTCCTCTCTCCTCCTCCTCCTCCTCCTATTTTCTTCCTCCTCCTCCTCCACCTCCTCCTCCTCCTCCTCCTTCTCCTCCTTCTCCTCCTCTCACTCCCATCCCAACACACTCACGCTCTCTCCTTCTTCTTCTTCCTTCCTGCGTTTTCTTTGTGTGTTTTTTTTATTGTTATTTATGTTTTCATGTTATTCATCTTTAAGTTCTTTCGTTTTTGTTCTTTGTGTTTATGTGGTCTAGTGGTTTAGGTGCTGGAGTGCTGCACTACTGGCCTGGGTTCGAACCCTGGCTGGGACATAGCACAAACATATTCATATATGTGTATTCCTCCTCCTCCGTTTCCTCCTGTCTCCCCTCCTCCTCCTCCTCTTTTTCCTTCTCCTTTTCCTCCTATATCCCCTCCTCCGTTTCCTCCTGTTTCCCTTCCTCCTCTCCTCTTCCTTCGTTTCCTCCTGTCTTCCCTCCTCCTCCTCCTCCTCTTCTTGCTCCTCCTCTCCTCTTTCTCCTCCTCCTCCTGCTCCTCATCTTCATTTTCTTGCTCCTCCTCCTCCTCCTCATGTCTCCTCCTCCCTATCCTCCTATCTCCTCATCCCCTCCTCTTCCTCCTCTCCTCTTTCTCCGCTCCCCCTTGCTGTGAAGTGGAAAAGGGTCAATAAAGAAGCCGGTGGTGGTGTATGGAAGGTCAACACACCAAGCTCGGTTCCTGCCCGTACAACCAGTAAAACACACACGAGATATTTCACCACACTCCCCATCTCTCTCATTTTTTGTTTTGTTTATACGTTTTTAAGGGGTTACTACTACTTGCTTTTTCTGGACCTCCTTCTCCCTGCTGTTTAGCATATTAGTTTTGATATATTTAATACGTTCTTTCCTTATCCTCAAGATCCTCCTTCGAGATAAATTTGTACATTTTTCGGTAGTAAAATGTCCATGCCGAGTCCTCAATTTACAGTAACTTCAATTAGCAATTATATTCCATTAGCAATATTAAGCCCAGCTCACCAATCAAGGTGGCGACATACTATTTTCTCTCCCTATTATCCCAAGATGAGTGGATTAAAATGATGATAACATAACTATTCAGAACAATTACACCAGCAAACGTTTATCTACATTTTAAACACCACGGCATATAACCCTTAGCCGGAGAGTCCTGAAACGTTCCTGGCAGACCCCGTATTCTACCCCGGGGGAAATTATCACGGAACGTTTGTTGAACATGATGGGAATGATAATGTTTGAGGAGGAGATAGGTAGGCAGGTAGGTAGGTAGGTAGGTAGGTAGGTAGGTAGGTAGGTAAGGTAAGTTGGTAGGTAGGTAAATAGGTAGATAGTTAGTTTGATTAATACATTGATAGCTTACATTCGAGGAGAATATAGCTAGGTAGGTAGGTAGGTAAGTAGATAGGTAGGTAGGTAGGTAGTTAGATAGATAGATATATAGATAGATAGATGGATAGATAGATAGATAGATAGATAGATAGATAGTTAGTTTGATCAATAAATTGATAGCTTACATTTGAGGAGGAGATAGCTAGGTATGTACAGTAGGTAGTTAGTTAGGTAGGTAGGTAGGTAGTTAGATAGATTAATTATATAGGTATATTTATAGATATATATCTGGATATTGAATTAGATATATAGAGGCTAAGGATTGTTTAGTATCAATTAACTACCTGTATTGAAGTTGAGAGAGAGAGAGAGAGAGAGAGAGAGAGAGAGAGAGAGAGAGAGAGAGAGAGAGAGAGAGAGAGAGAGAGAGAGAGAGAGAGAGAGAAAGAGAGAGGATATACTGTATAGAGGCCATGGTTTGTTTAGTATCAATTAACCAGTTGTATTGAAGTTGTGTGTGTGAGAGAGAGAGAGAGAGAGTTTGTGGGAGTGAGAGCAAGTATTGAATTGGATATAATACTGTAGAGGCCATGGTTTGTTTAGTATCAATTAACCAGCTGTATTGAAGTTGAGAGAGAGAGAGAGAGAGAGAGAGAGAGAGAGAGAGAGAGAGAGAGAGAGCGAGAGAGCGATAGATAGATAGATAGAGAGAGAGAGAGAGAGAGAGAGAGTTGTGACTAGGGGAGTTGCTATGGTAACAACAAACACTCCACTAATATGAAGGGAAGGAACATATAACAGGTTACCTATATTACACTACATATTAAATCAACAATAAACACACACACACACACACACACACACACACACACACGAGAGACGAGTGGGAACGGACGTCGTTGGCTGGCGCTCCTCAAACTACCATCTGACTTGCCTAAAGTGGGGTATACAGGAAATTATTGTGTATTGTCCCGCTAATAATATTATGACAGGAAAGTGTTCAGTCAAAGCTATTTAAAAATATGAATGTTTAAACGAAACTTAGAGAGTTTGTTTTGAGAAATCAGCTGGTAAGGCTGGTGACGTCACATGACAACAACAATGGCTGACATCGAAACCACGGATATGAGTGGGGAATGTTTTTATGACGAGGATGGGGATTATTCAGGCTTTCCTGAAGGTAAGGAGGACCAGATCATCTTCCTGAACAGGAATCTGATGGGGCTGATAAAGTGGAGAAAGGAAATGGAGGGGTGGAGGAAGACCATTGGGACTGTAGTGGAAGAGAGCTGTGTCCCGGGGGAGGGTTTAAATGATTTAACTGCTAGGGTCAACGAATTGGTATCTGAGAATGTGGCTTTAAAAGAACAGATTAAGGAATACAAAGAACATTTAAATGAGAGAGTGAAAGAGATAGATGATGGGTATAGGGAGAGGGCTGAGAGAGAGATTCGTGAATTGAGGGAGGAGAATGCTAGGCTAAAACAAGGAGTGGAAACAAATCAGGACAGGACACAAAAAATGGAGGAAGAGGTATCTCAAATGAAAAATGTCTGGGGTGATCGAGTGGGTGAAGCAGAGGTACAACTAAAAACAATTATTGAGGAGCAAGAGGGGACAGCAGGACGAGAACCTGAACAAGAGGGTAGTTAATGCCATCAGACAAAATGAGAAACAGGTCAGTGATATTATTGATAAGAAGAGATGTGTAATTATGTTTGGAGATGTAGAAGGGGAAATATTAGATAGAAATACGAGAAAGGGTGTGGAGATGAAGAAAGTTGAGAAGATGATTGATGTGATGGATAGACAAGATAAGGAGGGATGGAAGAGAGAGGTAGAGGATTGTTGGAGACTAGGGAAATACAAGAAAGGAGAAATGAGGCCAATGCAGATTAGATTTAAGTCAACCAAAGTAGCAGAGGAGGTACTCAGATCCAGCTGGAAGTTAAGTCAGGAGGGAGAATACAGAAATGTTAAACTAAGGAAAGATCTAAATGCGGAAGAGAGGGAAAAATTTAGAGAAATAAATAGAGAAGTCAAAGAAAATAACGATAATAGATCAGAAGTGGAGAAGGGCTTTTTTTTCTACAGAAACATGGATGGGAAAGTAAGGAAGTGGTACCTGAAGAAGGGGGAGAGGATAGGGGAGTCAAGGAAATGGGTGCAAGAATTGCTCACAAGGTGATACAAGCATGAAACTAACCGGAAATGTTCACAAGGACCTACTTTACAATTTCAGAGCAGGAGCCACCGAGATTTCTGTATTGCATAGCAACGGTTGCTAGGCAAAGCATTTTCCTTAGCAACCGGCAGCAACGATGCAGTCTCTGAACTACTATGAAGTGTTATGACTTTGTACTTTTATTTATTTTCCTATATCCACTCCTAAAATGGTTCAAAAGATGTATAAAAGCATATATATCTATATAATAGAGTGAATGTCAGCACACAACCAGGGCACACTGGTGACATCACTGCTGTGTAACTCAGCATGGGGTTCAGTGCCAGCTGATCTAGATATACTAGTACTTTAATAAGTACTAGTAT
>JBAKBP010039146.1:0-15299 GCA_037953745.1 Lithodes maja
GGAAGGACTTATTAATGTTGTCACCTTACCCTTAACACCTTGCCATAAGATTACTCTATTTGATCAGGTATCTTGTTTGGTAACCAAATTAAGGGGGCGTTCACTGTGGTTATGTAACAATATGGGTTGAAACATATTAAGGGGGCGTTCACTGTGGTTATGTAACAATATGGGTTGAAACATATTAAGGGGGCGTTCACTGTGGTTATGTAACAATATGGGTTGAAACATATTAAGGGGGCGTTCACTGTGGTTATGTAACAATATGGGTTGAAACATATTAAGGGGGCGTTCACTGTGGTTATGTAACAATATGGGTTGAAACATATTAAGGGGGCGTTCACTGTGGTTATGTAACAATATGGGTTGAAACATATTAAGGGGGCGTTCACTGTGGTTATGTAACAATATGGGTTGAAACATATTAAGGGGGCGTTCACTGTGGTTATGTAACAATATGGGTTGAAACATATTAAGGGGGCGTTCACTGTGGTTATGTAACAATATGGGTTGAAACATATTAAGGGGGCGTTCACTGTGGTTATGTAACAATATGGGTTGAAACATATTAAGGGGGCGTTCACTGTGGTTATGTAACAATATGGGTTGAAACATATAGCAAATTGCGTTAAATACTCCCTGAGTAATGGCAACATGTAGGGTATCTACTCCACATAATACTATTGAAAGATTCACGCTTATTCAAGCTTATTCTCTTGAGATAACTTTCAAGATAATTTGAATTCACACCTGTTAAGAATAATTACTAAATAACTATATAACGACCATTTATTAAATACCAGATTAACTACAAGTTATAATATTGAACTGGTCAATAATTCTTCTACTACAATACCACTCTGTATAACAGTTTCGTGTATAACCAAATAATTCTTCTACTACAATACCACTCTGTATAACAGTTTCGTGTATAACCAAATAATTCTTCTACTACAATACCACTCTGTATAACAGTTTCGTGTATAACCAAATAATCTCATTATACCTTATACAAGTGTGTATTTCTACCCCTCATATCTGGGATATCCATCTTAATAAATAAAGGTCAATGTTTGTCTGTCTGTTTGTCAGTTACCCGACCTTTGTTACTAAACTCCTCCCACAGTTTTGGTGCCAGGTGGGAGTGTGGGGCACCGTTGGAAAGCCCAGGCTTTGGAGATGGTTTTAGACGAGTTTAGTGGAAATCAGAGACACTTTTGTTTAATAACATTTTCGGCAGAACTTATGTAGTATCCGGGAGCGAAAAAAATGCGAAACAAAATGGCCGTTTGGGGCAGAAGAAGGCCTCCGATCGAAAAGGTGTAAGGAACGAAAGTTGTTCGCAGCACCCCAAAATGGGGGTACGGATGAGGTCAGATCCAAAATCGGAGGTCATTTAGCGGCCGAAATCGAGGTCGCCGTTTAATGAGGCACAGGGAGGTCGAGGCCGGTGATTATGGTAGTAGTAGTATTGTGATGATTGTGGTAGTAGTAATTGATGATGGTGATTATGGTAGTAGAATTTAAACCCGGGCAACGCCGGGTACCCCTCCTAGTATCATTATATAGTTAACCCTACTAGTAACGGTAGTAATTAGCAGCTTCAGGTTAGGTTTTGTTTAGTTCATATGTTTAATGTGCAGGAGATGGTGGTCGAGAGATGTGTTTGAAATACTTCATTCCTTCATTAGGTGTTCAGAATAAATGTAATCGGTGAGGTCCAGAAGTAGCTCCTAACTGGGTGAGAGCGAGAGAAGGGAGGGTGGGTGTAGTTTTGGGGTCGGAAAGAAAATGGGAGGGTTTAGGTGGGGATAGGGGAACAACAAGGACAGGAGGTGGAGGGGATACCTCTCTACCGTGCAGTGCTACTAACAGGGAAAATGAAACGAATTAATCCTGACGACTGTACCACTCCCCGTAATGGGGGAGCTATACACTGTAAAAGCTCTGAAGAACACTGATTACTGTGATAGTGGTAGCAGCATGAGAAAGATACAACATTGCGGTGTGTGGAGATACATTAGATTAACGTATAGGCTACACCAGTGTACGGAAGAAGAATTATGTTAAATATACAAAAAGTGTTTGAGAGTTGAGGATCTTCATTAATTGCCTGACAACCTCACCCCCCTATTTTCATCTAATCTCTCTCTCTCTCTCTCTCTCTCTCTCTCTCTCTCTCTCTCTCTCTCTCTCTCTCTCTCTCTCTCTCTCTCTCTCTCTCTCTCTCTCTCTCTCTCTCTCTCTCTCTCTCTCTCTCTCAGCACCACACCAACAATATCAGCAGCCACACTAAGTCATCACAATTGTGACATGAGGTGACAACAGACCATTAGCTGATGACGATAAGGAGAATAGGTAGGTCGATGCTGAATATAATCACCGGAACTTAATTTTAGAAGGCATATGGATTATTAATATGATATGTTCTAACACACACACACACACACCCACACACACACACACAGCGCACACACACACACACCTACATATCCACACACAATAAAACCTTCCCAGTTTTCCGCCAACCCCCAAATGATACTAACATTTGCGATCAACAACAATGTAAACTAAACTGAATGGAAACTGAACATTATCCAATGAACTATTTTCAGTTGCAAACTTTTGTTGTTGTAACTGACATCTGACGGTAGATACTGGCAGCACATTAGGTCGGGATAAAAATACGTAGCTATTTAGGGATGGTGTTGAAACGAAAATGGAATTAGAAAGATTTATTTTGTTAAATACTTTTTAATTCTAAAATATATATGCCTTAGTTCCAACAACGTGAATATAATTGTTATTTTCAAGATAAGAATGAATTAATTGAGTTACACACACGGCATTTGCCAATAATAATAATACAAAATCGTGTCTTTGGGAGGTGGAGGGCGATGGTCATACCCTAGGCTGCACTTTACCGCACGTTTATAATTATCCGCTTGTTAACTCCTCCAAGTCTGCGATTGGCAAGATATCCATAACCTATATTCACAGACAACCAGTGTCAGGTTTATCACCAGATCCATAGTTAATAACTTGCACATTATGATAAGTATGAACAGTTATGTATATTTGTATTTACTAAAGATAAAAATATCAGTCACCTTCTACTAAAGTTATTGAATTATGTTAACTGGATTATGTAATGGGAGACGGAAGACTAACTTTATATATCTATCTATCTATGTGTTCATGCCCATTCCCCATCTTTTCCCTTCTTTTTTATTGGGGGGGGGGGGGGGGGGGGCGACTCAAGACAGAGCCCGATTAGGGACAACACAACACAACAGAAACAATGAACACACAAGAAGAAAACACAAATTCACACCTATCTTGGTCACCCAGGGGTGACCAGTAGCGACATTGGTAGAGCGCTCGGTTTCTAACCAGGAGGACTGAGTTTGATTCTCGGCCTCGGTTTCGCCTGACAGTAAAATAGATTACGCGGCAGGGTGAAAAGGGGTCTTCAGATCCTACGGACCTTCAACCCAAATTTAAAAAAAAGGAAATAATCTATATTTTATTAATTTCACCACAACACCAAACACCCCAATGAAATTAATTAAAGTATATATGAAAAAATGAGTATTCGAAAAAAGGAGAAGACCCGGAGACCAGGGATCACCAAGGTTCCTCCAGCACTCCCACGGCCCCCAACCACCCGGAGAGGTTCCTTTTTCAGCAGGCAGACGTTCAGCTAGCCAAAACCGCAAACCAGACCACCACACTTCCAGGCGCACCCTTTATATATATCGGCTCCCCGGGCCAGGCGCCTGACGGACTATTATCTAGTCCAACTGGCGCCCGACTCCTTCTCCCAAATGACCACGTGCTCACTCATCTATTCACAAGCATTCTCCATTCATTCCTGTTTATTACCAACTTTATAATTTAACATAATCTGTGTGTGTGTGTGTTTACCCTGGTAGTGACACCATCATCTACACACATAATGAGGTTGAGCACTAATGGAGGTATGGAAGGCTGTAGACATATGGTGATGATGAGAGAGGGAAGGGAATAAAGACCAGAAGGATAAAGGTTGGGGATAACTGATGAAATACAGATATATACATGTTTTAAATATATTAATATGTAAATATATATATATAATAAATAGAGTAGATATAAATTAGTTATGACGCAACATTGTACTAATGGCATGACAGTTTAATGTATTTTACCATAATGAGATAGAGGCCTAAGAAAGGGTACATGGGTTGGGTTAAATATTATGGAAAGTAAAGGGGAGAGGGAAATAGAGGGAGCGAGTTTATTATCTTCTATCCCATCCACCCATATGATAATGTTTTAAGAGAGAATGATTAGGTCAGTAAAAGCCAAAGGTCAATATTACTGGATACATGACAGGGTGCAAAATAGACTCATAAAGTGTATATATATATATATATATATATATATATATATATATATATATATATATATATATATATATGGTAACTTGGTGCCAGAGAGTGGCAATATGGAGGCCTAGGAGCTTTTAGTATCAATGTGGATGATAGGGCCAATGACTATTATAAGAGGTAGGGTTTTGAAGGATAACATTCGTACAACCGTACAACCATTCCAGATACCCTTTAACCTTTTCACGCATATGACGCGATGTTGAGCCTATTGGGGATACTCTAAAGCCTTTGTTACCATTTGGGGTATTTAGAAACATTTAGTTTAGTTACTTCAACCTCTGCAGTTGTCTTTGAGTTAGCTGTGGGCAGAAAACTAATTTTGGAGAGGTAATTATAAGAGTGAGAGAACTCTATTTCTTATTGCTAATCTGGCAACCTCTGCGTCATAAATGCGTGAAAGGGTTAATAAGGCAATAACAAAGACACAAATGTATTTATATATCTATAAACAGCAATATGAGAGAGAGAGAGAGTGAGAATGAGTGTTATTTTCTACTGCTTAATGATGTTGTAATGGGTAAGCCATGTATATCGTTGATGTCTAAGATGCACTGCCTATGACTGACAGGAGAAGGGGTACTCATTGTATTAATAGATGTGTAATTACTTTGTTAATATTTACCTAAACTAAAACTAAGTATAGTTTTCCAAATATGTCCATATACCTTCAAACATTTAGCTACGATAATTATATTATGTCGAGTAGATACATCTGTTAGAGATAGACCCGATTATAATTAATACATAATATAACATATGTTTGTTGATGGCCAATATGAACCAACTTGTTTTGTAATATATACAACCCTAATATGTTGTGTACACTCTTGACCTTCTTTCACCTTGCTATATACCTTTAAAATCATAATAAACATATAGTCTACATATTTCTCTCACCAAACAGGTATAAAATGTACCAGTATGATATTATCTAGATGAAAGCTCCTTGACAATTTAACAAGAGGTACATACAATAGACAATATGAACGATATTATACATTCCGTGTTTGAACTGTCACTAATATTACTGCACCCATTGACATAAACCAGACAGACAGGCAAACTACAGTATACAAACACCTTTATAAACTACAGTATACAAACACCTTTATAAACTACAGTATACAAACACCTTTATAAATTACAGTATACAAACACCTTTATAAACTACAGTATACAAACACCTTTATAAACTACAGTATACAAACACCTTTATAAACTACAGTATACAAACACCTTTATAAACTACAGTATACAAACACCTTTATAAACTACAGTATACAAACACCTTTATAAACTACAGTATACAAACACCTTTATAAACTACAGTATACAAACACCTTTATAAACTACAGTATACAAACACCTTTATAAACTACAGTATACAAACACCTTTATAAACTACAGTATACAAACACCTTTATAAACTACAGTATACAAACACCTTTATAAACTACAGTATACAAACACCTTTATAAACTACAGTATACAAACACCTTTATAAACTACAGTATACAAACACCTTTATAAACTACAGTATACAAACACCTTTATAAACGATACACAGACACGTTGTAATACACATAGAATAGCCAAGTTGGCCAACATATTGCAAAATAAACATTCACTTTAATTTAATTTGAACTATTCTCGTTGCTCTCAGTCCCTAATTTCACCTTTCTATTTCTATAAGTATTTACCTTTGTTATTCGTATATCCATTTACTTCAAAATAATGTTGTTACCCTATATATTCCACTGTAACTCTCTAGCCTCTTTATTTGCAGTATCCCTTTGTTGTTGTTCGTCCCGCCCCTTCCCTTCCTCACCTCCTCCACACCCACCTTCCCTTCACCATCACCATCACCATCCGTGCCACATGTATTTGTTGATTTCATTAATTGAGTTTAGAAGTAAATTTGGTTGGTGAAAAAATATATAATAATATACCATCTGATAACACAACACACAGAAGCCTCACGTCTCAAGGGCAAGGCAAGGTATAAACACCAACAGATGAGCTATAGAGAACAAAAATAATGGGTATTCAAGGTAGACAATATGTAGATAACAGCATACTAAAAATGGTTAAGAGAAAGCACAAAAAAAAAAAAACACACATATTTGGAAATCTATGGAAAAAGTTCTGATTAAGGTAGCATCAATAGGATACGGAACACAGTGTGGTAGCCCAAGATCATGTATCAGTTAAGACGGAAGGGCTGTATCTCGCTTCACAGACCTAATACAAGGCAGGTGTCTGTTGATATCGAGGCATCTGAGACAAGAACCAAACAGCCTCTGAAGGCATTAGGTGTAGGATAAAAAGGGGTACGATATGGTGTGGGATAAGGAGGAAGAGACACAGGAGTGGGAGGATAAAATAATGAGACAGAGGCTATATTTAGATGTTGCGAAATAGGATTGGAATTGAAAGAAAGCTGTAGATTTGACTACGGAAGGGAGAACACTATAAGATTGGTTAAAATGACACGGCTAATGATACAGGGAACTATATAGGAAAAGGATAAAATATAAACATAAGAGGAAATATAAACAAAATAGATGGAAGAAGTCTGGAACTGAAATAAGCGATAATATAATACCAAAAAGTGAAGTGTTTACAAGACCAACATGATCTGAGTGTACTTTATCGGTATGTACTCACATATACAATATTTGATATAGTCTTGGAGAGACTGTGTAAGACAAGCTTTGGATGATAGAGGAATGACTATAGATAACATAAGAAAATGGGAGTCTGCAGAAAGCCGATTGGCCTAAGCAAGGCAGATCCCTGTCCCACACAACCCCAATTACAAAGCCCAATTATAGGCTCAACACTCTAATACCCTGAGGATCATCTTACCAAAACGGTTAGAGATTAACGCAGGATTACGGGGGTCTGCAGAGCGCTGATTGGCCCAACCCGGCTGATCCCCCTTCACACCCAACCCTTCTCGTCCATATGCTTATCCAATTTTATCTTAAAGCTCCCTATCGTTTTTAATCCCACTATAGCACTTGGTAGTCCATTCCACCCATCTACAACTCTGTTACCAAACCAATATTTGCCTATATCTTTTCTGAAACGAAATTTATCTAATTTGAAACCATTGGTACGAGTTCTTTCGCTATCACTGAGCTTTAGTACATTTGTCATGTCCCCTTTGTTAATCCCACTAACCCACCTCTATCATATCCCCTCTAACTCTGCGTCTCTCTAACGAATGTAAGCCTAATTTCTTCAACCTTTCTTTATACGGAAGATTTCTAATATTATGGATCATTTTTGTCATTCTACGTTGTACTCTCTCCAATGAATCTATGTCCATTCTGTAATAAGGACACCAAAATTGAACAGCATAATCCATATGGGGTCTCACTAATGACAAGTAAAGTTTTAAGATAACATCAGCAGTTCTGTTACTCACACTCCTTGAGATGAACCCGAGAATCCTGTTTGCCTTGTTTCGAACGCTTATACACTGTTGTCTAGGCTTCAAATCATTGCTAACAAACACACCTAGATCTTTCTCACAATTCGAGTTTTCTAATTCCACATTAGCTAGTTTATATTTAACATTTGTATGCATCTTCCCTATCTTTAATACCTTGCATTTGTCAATGTTAAACTTCATCTGCCAATTTACTGACCATTCGTGTAAGGTATCTAGATCCCTTTGGAGGCACTCTATATCTCTATCTGAATCAATTGTTCTCCCCATTTTGGTATCGTCTGCAAATTTACTTATCCTACTAGTTATACCTAAATCAAGGTCATTTATGTATATAACAAACAACAGAGGACCTAATACAGATCCCTGGGGGACACCACTTTTGACTGCTCCCCATTCTGACTTCGTACCATTTATGCTGACTCTCTGCTTCCTACCAATTAGCCATGACCTAATCCATCCCAACAACGCCCCACCTATCATGGGGGACTCTGTCGAAAGCTTTACTGAAATCTAAATATATTATATCATATGACTTGTCATTATCTACTGCTTCATATACCTCTGAGAAAAAACTAAGCAAATTAGTAAGGCAAGAACGTCCCTGAGTGAATCCATGCTGAGAAGAATTTATTAAATTAAATGTATCTAAGTGGTTTCTAATTTGACTAGCAATAATTGACTCTAGTAGCTTTCCTATGATTGATGTAAGACTAATGGGACGGTAATTGGATGCTATTGATTTGTCACCTTTTTTGAAGATCGGAACTACGTTTGCAAGCTTCCAAGCTTCTGGAACTATACCTGTCTCCAATGACTTGTTAAATAAAAATGTTAATGGGTAACTTAACTCATCCCTACATTCTTTTAATACTCTAGCATATACCTCATCAGGACCAGGCGATTTATGAGGTTTCAGTCTGTCAATTTCCTTAAGCACATCATTTCTACTTATAGTAACTGTACTTAACCTATTTTCTATATTATCGCTATATACCTTACGGACTTCTGGAAACTGTGCCAAATTTTCATTAGTGAAAACGGAAAGAAATTGACTATTTAATGTACTGCACATTTCTAAATCATTTTCTGTCATTTCTCCTATTGAAGTTTTAAGGGGACCAATTACATCTCTAACCTTGGATTTATATAGTTGGTAAAAAGCTTTAGGATTATTTTTTGAGTCATTGGCAACCTTAATTTCATAATTTCTTTTTTCTTTCCTAATATCCTTTTTTACCTGTCTTGATAGATTCTGATAGTAAGCAAGTAGGTGAATTTCGCCTTTTCTAATTTTTCTATATATTCCTCTCTTTTGTCCTAGAAGATCTAATAGTCTATTATTCATCCATTTGGGTTGGTTCTGTGTTGATCTAAATTTTCTTTTGGGGATGTATTTATTTTGTGCATTGAATACTGACTTGATAAAATTATCGTATGTATCTACCAAGGTTGACGTCTCTTCCTGACTTAAGATGACAGGTGCCTGAGAAGGGATACACTCATTTGGACACCTGGATCGACTTAATTTTTTGACCATAGGGTCCGCTAATAGGGCTCTTCTTAACCCACCATAATTGGCTTTTCTAAAGTCAGGTATTAATGTTGTATTCTCTCTGGTATTACCTTTCCATTGTATATTAAAATACACAGAATTGTGGTCAATATTTCCTAGGTGGTCCCCTATCTCTACATTATTTACCATATGTTCATTGTTACTGAAAACTAAATCGAGAATATTATTACCTCTAGTCGGCGTATCTATGAATTGAAATAAAAAACTATCTTGTACTACCTCTATAAACTCCTCAGAATCAGAGTCTCCTATTTGATGCTGCCAATCTATATTCGGAAAATTAAAATCCCCCATAATGCACACATTGCTAAACCTTGATGCCATTTTAATTTCCTCCCATAATGACGTTCCGTCATTTCTACTCATATTTGGCGGTCTATACATAACTCCAATAACTATGGTCTCACTACCTTCGTTAACCTCTACCCAAACACTTTCATTATCGTTATTTAGTCTAATACCTGATTTAATACAGCTTTTTAATGTACTCCTGACAAACACTGCTATACCGCCACCCCTCTTACTTGTTCGGTCATATTTAAACAAACTATATCCTGGTATATCAAATTCTGCTAAAAAATGCCTGGTTTCTGTATTAATCCACGTTTCAGTTAGCGCTATTATGTCTATATTTTCTTTGCTAACAAGGGCTCTAAGTTCGTTCATTTTGTTACATAGACTCCTACAGTTTGTGTAATATACTCTCAATTTACTTCTTTTCTTTATACCTAATTTACCTTTGTTTTTAGCGACATTTCCATCTTCCGTTGCACCATCACTACTATCATTTGCATTATAGTCATCATTTTTAGCATGAGACTGAATATCCTTATCGCTTTCGCCTGACGCTAAAATTGTTCCATGTAACCTCTCATTTACACTCAATATTTCTGTTCAAAACCCCACAACCACCCTATCTAAAGAACTAGCTAATGTAGAAACCCCTAACCGTGAAAGATGAACCCCATCCCTTGCGTACATCCCATCTCTCCCATAGAAACTATCCCAGTTATCAATGAATGGTATTGCTTTTTCTTTGCAATATTTCTCCAAACGGCAATTGACACCAATCGCCCTGGATGTCCATTCCTTGGGAACTCCTCTTCTGGGTAGGATACAATGTACTACAGGGATCCCTCCCTTCATCCTAACTTTATCTAACACATCCCGATACTGCTGCAGCAGTTCCTCACTTCTACCCTTACCAACATCGTTACTCCCGGCACTGAGACAGATAATGGGGTTATCTCCACTATCTTCCAAGATGTGGTCCATCTTCTCTAAAACCCTCCCAACTCCATGGCCAGGCAGACACACAACCTTCCTAAGTTTAGTGCGAAGGAAGTGGTAATAAACAGGAATGAATGGAGAATAGTTGAGTGAACACGTGGTCATTTGGGGGAAGGGGTCGGGCGCAAGTTGGACTAGATAATAGTCCATCAGGCGCCTGGCCCGGGGAGACGATTAATATGAAGGGTGCGCCTGGAAGTGTGGTGGGCGGGCTTGTGGCTTTGACTCTGCTACATGTCTGCCTGCCGAGATCGGAGCCTCTCCGGGTGGTCGGTGGCCGGGGAGGGGGGGGGGGGGGGGAGTGCTGGAGCGACCTTGGTGACCCTGGTCTCTGGGTATTCTCCTGGGTGACCTGGATGTGTGTGAATTTTGTGTTTTGTCTGTGTTTGTTCGCTGTTTTGTCTTGTGTTTTCCTGTTCTTGCTCTGTCTTGAGTCGGCCACCCCCAAGAAAGTACAAAAACAAAAAATAATAATAATAAAACAGAGGAAAATAAAATAAAAAATAGGAAAAGTGTGGATTGGCCCTGAGCATAATTATACAGTAGATAGATAGATACTCTTTATTCATTAACATACATCTTCTTTTAATACTCTCTTTATCATTCGTTCCCACACTATCCATCGTGAGTACAAACATTAGTTCTACCATTATCAACATAAAATGGTTTCCCTCTGCTCTCTCTCTCTCTCTCTGTTATCTTTTTCCCTCCTCTCTCTCTCCCTTTATCTATGTATCTTTCCCACCCCTGTGGTTCTTAAGCGCTTCTGTTTCTAACTATCACTATGACTGACTGACTGACTGACTGACTCTCTCTATCTCTCTCTCTCTCTCCTACACACCCACAAACCGGCCAATCAGAAGTCACCATCAGCCAGACAACAGACAAATGACCACAGTGATTGGCTGACGTTACAACCCGCCAATATCACCACCACTGCTACCTTAACTTTACTCAAGTGAGTCGAGCAGAAATGAAAAATAATACAAAAATGAACGAAGATGCATAATTAAAATACTAATATAGGAAAAACGTAAACCATACGAATTGAGAGGGATGTAAAAGGATGGGAAACAAAGGACATTTTGCTACATGTCGGGACAAGGTAGTTTGAAGCCTGCTCTATCTTGGTAAATAGGCAAGAAATGATAGTGTTTGGCAATAGATAGATAAATAGATATGCGCCACATAAGAAAACTAGTAATTACAATAAAGTGAACTGGACAAAGACAACAAGACTAATGGTGAGAGCTTCTTTAAATATTAAAACTATAGTTCCTGCCTCAACCCACAGCCTCCTACACTACTGTACACACCAAAGTACACCACAACACAAAAGACATTATACTCTAATAGCCATAAAGAAGCCTTTGATCCTTTAACATCCTTTATGGTGGAAGAATGATAACCCTTTCAGTACGATACCTCATATTCATTGGATTTTGGATAAAATTATACATGTTGTATCAGCTTAGGAATGTTCTGAAATAATCAGGGGATTAATGGAATGTATTTAAATCATTTATTCCCGATCCTTCCTATTATTGCCATAGATAAAATGATAACACAGATAAAAACTGCTTCATCCTAGAGAAGTATTAAAGCTCTGCAGTAATGAGTTCTGGTTGGGGCGAGGTTTTCTATTGGTATAATGATAAATGGACATATTATGATGGTTTATTAGCTTCATTACTATTCTAAAACTGTGATACCAAAAATTAAATCCTCGTCATCTCAACAACAGTAACCAGGTATAACACAGGTGACTGGCACCAGCCTTACACCAACATCTACCATTTAATGCCTCACAACAAATATTCAATTAGGCCTAACCTTCACATTTTATAGATATTTTATCGTACTTCCTCGGCACCTGGATCACTAAGATTCAATCAAAATTGGAAGTCGTTTGTTGATGACACAGGATATTTCATCGTGAAAGGATATTCGGTTTGATGAGAGGGAAATTGAGGAAGTGTTATGCTACAAAGTTTTATGAGGAAAGTAAAAGAAGAGTATCGAATCATAAGAAGCACCATAAACGAGAGGATTTTATTATTATTATTATTATTATCACGGAAAATAGTAAAACAAAAATGTTTTTCATTCTTAATGACATGTACTGTATGTGTGCATATTTCTAAAGTCTAATATCAGTATCTTGACCAAAGAAGGGATACGAGATACAGGATGTGTGGCAGTTATATATTGACAATGGAAAACAATGTATGTGTGTGTGTGTCATGTGTTTATTAAGAGAAGTAATATGTCTTATGCAAAGAATGACAAAGTATATAAAGCAAAATAATTAACAAATTCCGTGGACGTGTTATTCAAAACATGGAAGATATGGGTAACTAAGGTCATACTGAGATTTACACACACACAGTGCATGTAGACACTTACAAGCAGAAACAATAATTCACACATTCCCGTACACACACACACACACACACGTTCATATGGATAACGGGTCCCTCTTTTATGGTAAGGATGAACTGTATGCCCAGGATGGAGTACATCTCTCTCGACTAGGAGTTTCGACCTTGGCCAGCTCACTCGACAAGATTGTTGCGGGGTTTTGTTAATAAACCATAGGTGTGTAAGCAAAATAGAATCCCAGCCACATGTAATTGTTAATAAGGGGAGGTGTGGTGGTGTGATCATGCCACTGGATTGGTAATCCAATGGACCCGGGTTCAAATCCCGATATGTCAATGGGAAGATATTATTGGGATTGAATTTGTGCTGTACCTAGTATCAGTGCATTACCACAAAGCCCACCGAAATGCCAAACAAATACCCTCATTGTTCCCTGATTAAATAACACTGTATGAATATTCCCATATTCAAAATATGTTACAGGGGGACAATGCCTAGTGAGTTCACTGCTCAATAGGTGGCGGTCTGAGAGTGAGGGTCTGAGTCTGGAGGGTGAGACGGTGAAGCGCTTGAACGAAGCAACCAGCCGCTTCAGAGATGGAGCTGCTTCGAGCCATGATGGATGCTTCGCATGTCTCACTCCCCAGACTGGAACAAGACCTCACGAGCTTCACCGTGTTGAGCGGTGGACTGTACAGGCTCTCAGCCTATGCCCGAGAGGGAGTAGTTGGAATATAGAAAAAAAAAATCTGAGAGTAGATTTTCCGTCTAGGTCTAGTAGTTCAACAGGTAATAATAAACTAGTTAACAACAATAGAAAATGAGTTGCAAATAAAAGTAATAGGTTGAGGGTATATTATGCAAATTGTAGGAGTTTGTGTAACAAAATGAATGAACTTAGAGCACTTGTGAGCAAAGAAAATATAGACATAATAGCACTAACTGAAACATGGATTAATACAGAAACCAGGCATTTTTTAGCAGAATTTGATATACCGGGATATAGTTTGTTTAAATATGACCGAACAAGTAGGAGGGGCGGGGGTATAGCAGTATTTGTCAGGAGTACATTAAAAAGCTGTATTAAAGCAGGTATTAGACTAAAAAATGATAATGAAAGTGTTTGGGTAGAGGTTAACGAAGGTAGTGAGACCATAGTTATTGGAGTTATGTATAGACCGCCAAATATGAGTAGAAATGACGGAACATCTTTATGGGAGGAAATTAAAATAGCATCAAGGTTTAGCAATGTGTGCATTATGGGGGATTTTAATATTCCGAATATAGATTGGCAGCATCAAATAGGCGACTCTGACTCAAAAGAGTTTATTGAGGTAGTACAAGATAGTTTTTTTATTTCAATTCATAGATACGCCGACTAGAGGTAATAATATTCTAGATTTAGTTTTCAGTAACAATGAACATATGGTAAATAATAAGAACATAAGAACATAAGAAAATGGGAGTCTGCAGAAAGCCGATTGGCCTACACAAGGCAGATCCCTGAAATATTCAACATACTGCATCACACCACTCCTGCCTCACTCTCTCTCATTTTCAACCTTAGATAACAACACAATAGTTTGAGGAACCAGTAACTATCAAGGCTGTCAACATCATGCCTGATCTGTGAAGGAATATTGGGGTGCTTGGGAGAAAGAGTGAGCATTGGTTGGTGGAACCTTAAATCATGCAAATGAATAAATGGGTTGAATTATATAAACTGCCACAAAATACATGATTGCAAAAGTAAAGTTGCCGAAGTTATTTTATGCGGGTATAGAATATTATTTTCTATCACTCATATTTCAAAACTACCGATAATATTGTAATAATAGTTTGCAAGAAATGGACAAAACTCGTAATGCATACTTAGTTCTACTGGTCTTCAACACATATTTATGTGCACTCGGTAATAAAAAAACTGGACAAGTTTCCCTGAGAAAGATACACAAACAAATACAAACACCACCACCACCACCACCACCAACACCACCACCACCACCAACACCACTACTACCGGTAAGTTACCATATACACTTCCCGACAGTCAGGTGAGATAATAACAGAGAGGTTGTCATGTGAGGTGATTTATATACAACTATAGCACGCACACCACCACCACCAACACCACCACCACCATGTGAGGTGATTTATATAC
>JBAKBP010039147.1:0-15299 GCA_037953745.1 Lithodes maja
CTAGCATTATCTAATCTAGCAGAACACTAATAATTATAGGAAGCAGTACTGAACAATATGAATGCCAACCAATGCTTCGTGATCAACTTATCTTAACCCGTGGAGCCCCAGCTAGATTTGTAATGTTTGTTCACCAGAACCCGGCCGGTTTTCAATTTTTTTTTTTATTCCAGAAACAATAGCGAATGGGTTAGGAATGAAGGAAAAACCACGAAAAACCGCTCAAAAAGCTTAAAGAATGGTCCTACAGAGCCCCCGAAAACGTATTTTACAAGAGTAAAAAATTGAAGGCAATTACCCCAAAAAACCAGGTTATTGCGCGCTCACGCGCACGCACGTGGACTTTGAGAGTTTCCAACCATCGGCACGGTTGCGTGGGATACGTACACAGTTCCCATACAAATCTGAGCCCTCTTGAGTGGCTACACCTGAGGTTACGGTCGGCGCAATTAGGGTGACGCGCCAGACGCGTCTCTGGGGCTGTGCGTTACATACATCGCCTACGCGTCAGACGCGTCGTTGGGGCTGTACGGGTTAACAACTAACATACATGGGTTATATAAGACCTTAACGCACAATACAACTGGCCAGCATGAAGCTGATTATGCAGAGTTAACCAGAGGGGTTATAATATTAATAAAAGGTGGTGAAAGATATGGAAAATGAGAGAGATAGGCAGAGGAAAAGGTTCTCAGGTGCAGAGAGGGGTACAGGTATCAAAGGGATAAGAGGGATGCGTTCTAGAAACCAGATCTGAGGGAGAGAGTGGCGAGAAAGTTGTATATATACTAGCACTAGCTCGAACCGCGTAGGAAAAGCGGTAACAAGTCCTCCAGCCAATGCCACAGAAGCCAGCCAAACATGACATTACCAAGTATGGTAAAAAACTCCTCCAACCAATCCCAAGAGACCAGCCAGCTATGACGTCATCGAGTATAGCAAAAAACACTGCACGCCTCCCCACACTCTGTTCTACTCTCTCCCTCTCTCTCTCTCAAATCCTATCATTACTACTTAATGATAAAACATATACTTTGCAATTAAATATATAAAGCCTTGACATGGGTGAAAACAAAGAGCCTTTCTGGACTGCCCATGACACGAGCTTTCATATGAAATAAAGCACACAACAATACATCAACTGTAGCCACATCCACTGCCCTGGCGATCCTAGTGAGTCACTGTAGGACACGCCATGCGGTTCTAACGGAATGGTTAACGTCACACCCCCCCCAAGATTTTTATCAGAGGCCCCAAGGCTCACAAAAATCTGATTGTTAGAACCCATGCTATATCTCTACTTCCCATCACCCAGCGGCAGTAAAATATCTGGCACAGTTCTCAACAAAACATTTTACAAAAATATAACCCTCCCCAACACAATAGGTTAAATCATATGTAGTTATGCTCCTCAAGAGCGAGCTTCTCTAGCCCAGCATTCTGAGAGGAGTGCAACTCAGAATTACTGCTATAACAATACTGAAAAAATTCAACTATCAAAGAAAGAGTTTTTATTTGATTTTTATGTTTTTAGTTTGTTTATTTCGGCTGCACTATAGGGGCAAGCTTAGTTTTTTCTTCTATACCAAACGCTCAACTCCTGCTTTACGACCCAATACGCTGGGCTACAACCGCGAGCCAACAAGCACCAAGCACAAAATACTATTCAAACTAAAGCAGGAGGCTACCCGTGTGTCAATCTACCCAGGATCATCTACCCTTGAAAGACAATCTGCAACCACGTTGTCACAACCGGCAATATGGCATATGTCCAGGCTATACTCCCGTAACACCAGCGACCACCCGGTCAGCCTCATATTCCGATTGTGAAACTGGTCCAAGAACTTGAGAGGGTGATGATCTGTGTAAACTACAACGACCGGACCATTGGCTGGAATATAGACCTCTAAATGCCTCAGTGCAAGCACAATTGCCAGCAGCTTCTTCTCGACAACAGAGCAGCTCCCCTGGGCTGAATTGAACTTCTCTGAGCAGAAACTAACAGGATGCTCCAGCCCATCATCGTCCTTTCCCACAAGGACGGCACCAGCCCCCACACCACTAGCATCCGTTGCTAGTTGGAACGGTAGGCTAAAGTCAGGGCCCTGAGGATCGGGTGAGTGCACAACAGGTGTTTTACTACTCCAAACGCCTTCTCACACTCAGGCGCCCATTTGAATTTCTTATCCTTCCAGTTATCCTCCACCTGAGCTTGACTGTCCCATTCTCCTTCTCCACCTTGACTGCTAAACGTCATCACAGGCACAGTGAGAGGCTCAGGGGGGTGCCTCACATACTCCTTCATGAGATTAACGTGACATAACTGATTGCGCATACGTCTGTCTGGAGCGGCCACCAAGCAATCCAGGTCCGATAGCCTCTCAACCACCCTATAAGGACCAGTGTACTTCGCGGATAAGGGATGACCTACCAGGGGCAGTAGAATCAACACATCCTGACCCCCGTGAAACTCCCTGAGTTTAACCTTGAGGTCGTACCTGTCCTTCATGAGGGCACAGCCAACTCCAGACTGCGCAACATCCGTTCTCGACTGTCGAGGACATACTTGAGCATAGAACAAGGTTTTTCTGCGCCCTCCCATATTTCTTCAAGCATATGGAGAGGCGCTCTGACACAGTGTCCAAAGACGAGCTCATTAGGGCTGAATCCCAACCTTTCCCCAGGTACCTCCCGTGCAGAAAATAAATCACATGGCAGGCCAAGATCCCAACCATTCCCACTCTCAAAGCAACAACAACGAAGCACAGATTCCAAGGCTGAGTGCCATCGCTCTAACACACCCTGGCTCACCGGATGATACGCATATGACACAACCGTAACAATCCCATGCTGCGGCATTGCTTGAACAAAGAGGCTAGAAGTGAAGTTGGATCCTTGGTCTGACTGAATTACCTGCGGGCAACCATACCGGGAAAAATACACTAGCATGTTTCGGACCACCATCTTCGCTGACCCATTTCTCATAGGGTACGCGTCAGGGTACCTTGTTGCTACCTCCATGATGGTCAGGGGATACTTGTAAAAATCTCCCGACTGTGCATCACTGTCCTCCTTCAACTCGACAGCACCGGTACCACATTCAAGAACCTCCGGGTCTTTTAATTGCAATTTACGAATGTCCGAAGGAGCAAGCTTATCTAAGTGTTTGCGAAACAACTCATGCCCCCCTCCTACATTGAATTTAGCCTCCCGTTGCTCTCTCTCTGTGTATCGTTGCTGTCTCTTCGTCTTTTTAAGCCCATCCTCTGCCTTCTTAGTAACAGTTAATGGGTCTTCTCCAGACTCGAAAATCGGTCCTAATAATGAGTTCCCGAGAATGTCCGTTGATACTAAACTCTCAACCGCATCAACTTTCAACCCCTTCTCGGTACCTTTCCTCCGCTTGTCTAAAGACTGTTGACCAGAATGTGACTCCCTGGATGCAAGAGATCTAGTGACAACACACGCCATAGGTTGCACCGGACACTTCTCAACCCACTCCTGCTCCTCCCTACTCACATCGGCCGGCTTCTCGGCAACGACTAAGGGTGGAGCCTCAGAAGTAGGCCCCGCAAAGTCGTTGCCGAGAAGGAGGTCGACGCCCCCAACAGGTTACTTCTCCACAATTCCTACATCCAGGTCACGAGTCACACCATCAACTTCCATCTTCATTCTTACAAGCGGGTATGACCTTGTTGCATTAACCCCCTGAACCACAACCACCCACGCCGTATTTACAGGTTTACCAGTGAAATTCCTCAACAATGTTTGCGATGCCCCAGTGTCACGCAAAATTCTCACCTCATGTCTTCTACCCCCCCACTCCACACAACCGAGTCCCCTGTGGTCACTAAAGGCATCACGGACAGGGAATAAGCCTTCCGGATCCTTCTGCACTGGCAGTGTATTTACCTCGGAAGAATTGCCTCTAACAAACTCCGATGTCCTCTTGAACACTCCAATGCCGTGAGCAAAAGACACGGCTGCCGGGGGAGGTCGACTAGGGCACTCATTTGCCTTATGACCCTCCTGGTGGCACTTAAAACACATAAATTTCGGTTTCGGCTTATACTGTGATGTAAAAGGCCCCTGACTTGTCTGATACGGTGTGGTGTAAGGTTTGGATTCAGTTTTAGTTTCATGGCTCTTTTTTTAAATGTGTCATTGCTACGGGGAGGGGGAGGATAACGGTCCCTAGCACTTGCATCGTACTTCTGTGAGGACCCGCAACCCTGAATCAACGACAGCCGTCGATCAGCCATTTCTGCTGCTTCGACTAGAGTTCTTGGGTTTTTCTCCTTTAAGTTCAAAGTTAGATCACCGCCCGTGCTCTTAAAGAACTGCTCCAACATCATTAACTGCTTAAGTCCATCAAATGTTGCTACCCTCTCAGATCGGAGCCAGTTCCCCATAGCATCGGACAAGTCCCGGGGCGTGTTCCAAAAAGGTGCTATCTCTTCCCTTAGTTACACCCCGGAACTTCAAACGGTACGTTTCTGGTTGCAGTTCGTAAGCCCTCAGGACAGCCTCCTGGAGATCCTCATACACAATAAATGACTCCAAAGGTAACGCATCGTAGGCTTTAAGACCCTTGCCTATTAATCTAGAGGATACAAGTGCTGCCCATTTATTCTCTGGCCACTGGTGTTCCTGGCACTTCTTCTCAAAGCGTGCGAAAAATTCTGTTACACCACTCTCATCAAACATCGGAACCAGTTTCAATAAGTGCGAGAGAGATTGATCATGAGCACGGTTACCAGCCCCAAGTCGCTGTCCCGTTGTCTCTACTCGCGACTTCTCTACGTCCATGTCTGCCCAGTACACACGTTATCAAGTTATCCCTGGTCATGCTGCTAGTACCCGCATGACCGATAGCTGTGGCCAGGCATTGAAGACCGTACCGATCCATACCCTCCAACCGCTCGGCAGTACCAGGCCATTGCAAAAATATCCTAGCATCCTCCTCACAGTTCACCTGATTAACCCTTTCATCATGCTGCTGTTCCTCAGTTTCGACATTACGTACTGTGTCTCCATTCTCCTCTGATCCGGTATAAGACATGATGCTCACAAAAATTTCCCACCTCAATATTCAGAAAAGAAGCACCCAAAACTCTTATACCTCAATATACACACACAAATTCACGGAAATACTCAAGGGCTATACTATGTTGCAAAACAAAATTATTCTTGCTGATCCCCGCAAAATATTCCCCAAAACAACAAATGTTCCCTGCTAATAAATGTAGGTTCACCAAATCCTAGGTAAGGTCGCCATTTGTTACGACTGAGGTTCAAATATATCAGGGCTCTTATTCATTGGACTAGTAATGGCATAAATGCTACAACGGAAAGCGCTAGATCCAACCTCTGATGTATATTCCCAGTGAACAAAGAACACAAATACTCTCCAGAGTTCTATATGCAATAATAGGTTATCAAACTCTCAATAAATATGCGTCTACTCTAGGCTTAATGTTATGTGAAAACAGCCTATTACTACCTATAACCGAAGGTGCTTGGTTATGGTATGCAAAGTAAGGTGGTAAGAGAAGTTACAGCTTACGTTACTTTAATCAATAAATGTCAGGCACTCCTGCATGAAAGAAAGTGCACTAAAGTCCTTCAACACCAACAAGGAATCTTCTTTAAATGTTAGATGCTATCAAGATGCTCGAATCGGAAATGGAACCCAAAAAGGCAGGCAGCGGAACAATGCTCGTGCAGGCTATGCACACAGAAAGGCAGGATATATAATGCAGTCGGAGTCAAGAATATCCTAAACGCTACAACAATAATAATAATCACCACGACAATGCAGTATTCCTATCAACAAAAAGAGCCTAAGTCGTTTGTGTCTCAATACATCAAACTAGGGTGCGAAATGCTTGTGTAATCATAAACTGGTATGCATAATAAGAGTAATTGGTTTAATATACTTAATGTCTACTATGACTGATAAAGTCTAGCTAGAGTCAATGATATGAGATACTGGTGCGCATGGCATGCCGCATAGCCTAGAGCAAATCTCAAGTCTGTGCGTCAAATATTACGTTATAGTGAAAGGGTAGCTCTCTTGAGAAACCTTAATACCGAAGTATCAAGCGTTCTCCTGGCGTACCTCAAAGACAAACGACCGAGCCTAGAACAGTGCAGAATGGTATAGGCAAAAAGCCCTCAAATGGCACACAGACTAGAATTCACCCAATCAACTCCAGTTCTCAGGTATGTCGTGCAGCTTTTAACTAAAGCCAGCACTCATCGGAAACAATACCTTATAGTATCAGACTCCTAGTCTAGCATTATCTAATCTAGCAGAACACTAATAATTATCGGAAGCGGTACTGAACAATATGAATGCCAACCAATGCTTCGTGATCAACTTATCTTAACAACTAACATACATGGGTTATATAAGACCTTAACGCACAATTCAACTGGCCAGCATGAAGCTGATTATGCAGAGTTAACCAGAGGGGGTATAATATTAATAAAAGGTGGTGAAAGATATGGAAAATGAGAGAGATAGGCAGAGGAAAAGGTTCTCAGGTGTAGAGAGGGGGACAGGTATCAAAGGGATAAGAGGGATGCATTCTAGAAACCAGATCTGAGGGAGAGAGTGGCGAGAAAGTTGTATATATACTAGCACTAGCTCGAACTGCGTAGGAAAAGCGGTAACATGTCCTCCAGCCAATGCCACAGAAGCCAGCCAAACATGACGTCACCAAGCATGATAAAAAACTCCTCCAACCAATCCCAAGAGACCAGCCAGCTATGACGTCATCGAGTATAGCAAAACACACTGCGTGCCTCCCCACACTCTGTTCTACTCTCTCCCTCTCTCTCTCTCAAATCCTATCATTACTACTTAATGATAAAACATATACTTTGCAATTAAATATATAAAGCCTTGACATGGGTGAAAACAAAGAGCCTTTCTGGACTGCCCATGACACGAGCTTTCATATGAAATAAAGCACACAACAATACATCAACTGTAGCCACATCCACTGCCCTGGCGATCCTAGCGAGTCACTGTAGGACAAGCCATGCGGTTCTAACGGAGTGGTTAACATCACAATATACAGTATATATAATATATATATATATATATATATATATATATATATATATATACCGTATATATATATATATATATATATATATATAGATAGATAGATAGATAGATAGATAGATAGATATATATACATAATTATCACATTTACCTTGACTTCAAACTTTATCACAGAAAAAGTTAGCTATGAAATATTAACCCACTGAACCCCAGCGACGACACGTTGTCGTCGGCAATGTTTGTAACGCTAAACCCCAGCGATGACAACGTTGCCTCACTGTTAATTACTCCGGTCCTGTGGCACCTAGAGGGCTCAGATTTGTATGGGAACTGTGTAAGTATCCCACGCAACCATGCCGATGGTTGAAAACTCTCAAAGTCCAACCGCGTGCGCGTGAGCGCGCACAAACCTGTTTTTGGGTGTTTTTGCCTTCAATTTTCCCTCTTGTAAATCCGACTTTCGGGCACACCGTAGGACCCCTTTTTGACCTAGGGGATCGTTTTTTGTTGTGGTTTTTCCTTCATTTCTAACCCATTCTTGGTGTTTTCTGGAAAACAAACATTTCAAAACCTGCTGGTCCTGGGTGGTACATTTATTATAAACTAGCTGGGGCTCAGTGGGTTAACAATGAAATATGTTTTCATGTTACCCTGTATACAAAGACCCAGTGATTGGGTGTACAAACTAATGTTAACGCTTAACATTAGCCTGTGCGTTGCCACCCGCAATGGTCATCTTCGTATTCTTGCAGAGTGGTTATATTAACTCCTCTTTTTACCAAGGGAACATTTATATAATTATAATATCAGTAAAACTAGTTCATCTAGCTCAGATGGGACTCCAGGTCTCTATTTACTACCAGCTGAACATAGAGTGTAACGAGACTGATTATGTCCGGGAATATAAACCTAGAGTTGTCAACACACAAAATGTTGCACACCAGGGGCACACATAGATCTGTAAAGGACGAATCAATGAGTCAGTCCAGTTTCGTCAAAGGTTAATATATTATGTTCACGAGTAAGGATGAGTTATAATACATTACCCTTTTCCAAAACCTTCCTTGAGTTACCAGTACCATCACTATCAACCACCACCACTGCCACCATCATCAATCAATAAACCAGCAGAACACCATACAATCATTAACCATTCACGAAAACTAATTAGTCACCGTCACTGACACCATTCATTGTTGAACATTTATGCAAACTTCAACATGCTTAACCCGTCCAGCCCCGGCTAGTTTTGTTATGTTTGTTCACCAGAACCCGGCCGGTTTTCAAAAAATTGTTTTATTCCAGAAACAATAGCGAATGGGTTAGGAATGAAAGAAAAACCACGAAAAACCGCTCAAAAAGCTTAAAGAATGGTCCTACAGAGCCCCCGAAAACGTATTTTACAAGAGTAAAAAATTGAAGGCAATTACCCCAAAAAACCAGGTTATTGCGCGCTCACGCGCATGCACGTGGACTTTGAGAGTTTTCAACCATCGGCACGGTTGCGTGGGATACGTACACAGTTCCCATACAAATCTGAGCCCTCTTGAGTGGCTACACCTGAGGTTACGGTCGGCGCAATTAGGGTGACGCGCCAGGCGCGTCTCTGGGGCTGTACGTTACATACATCGCCGACGCGTCAGGCGCGTCGCTGGGGCTGTACGGGTTAATAGTCTTTGATAAAACTATTAGTTTGTTGCTACCAATGATCAACAATTGTATTCCCCATCTCCATAGCTTGACAATACCACCGGATAATCATAAACAAACAAATTTTCACTAAGATGTCTTAGATTACTATAACAATACATAGGGGGAGATGGGAAAATTTGTCTGGTCCCCCTTCTTCCTCATGTTTAGCCACATTAGTTTCAGATTGTAAGACGTTCGGCCCATTAATTTGCCAATTTTAAGACCTTTCGCCCATTTATTTGTCATGTCATTTAGGATTGGGGGGGGGGGTAAGGTTGATGGAGGTCAAGGGAAAAAAATGTAAACAATATACAAAGATACATACATGAGCAAATAAATACACCCTTACCCCTTTAAACTAAGTATATACACAAACAACCTTTAAATATTTACAATATCACCATATGGCCATCTACTTCAACAGAGCCAATCACGTATGTAATGTACCCATAAAATACCCATGATTTACCTACATCACTTAATCGTTTTAGGCTACATTAGTACCGTACATTACCGGTATATGACACACCATAACCCCGCATCCAACTAAGCTATCACAACTATTTTATCAGCCACATCATCACTGCCTCCTGTTAATCACCACTACCTCATTAATATTATCCTCGCTCCTATCGTAGGGTATATTATGCAATCGAGATACCAACACTGATATCAAAGCATTGATGTGAAGACATAGAAAGCTGTGCCCCCATTAGTATACTGTATATTGTCTATCTAGGTTGCATAAAACAATAGTCCCGGCCTGACCAGGATACCACACATCGTCTGTCTTAACTCTTTCAACTGCTTGGTTCATTAATTTTGTATTTGCGTCACAAATTATATCTGCCATCTTTTGTCTACCTTTTAACAATGATATATCTGGCTATAGTCATAAATAACGATATTTAGATCAAGCCAATACGTTATAAGCACCAAAGTATATGCTAAAGTATTTGTGAATACCAGGCTGGATATATTGCGAAATGACTGAGACCACATGAAAGGGTAGATGTGTGAACAAATGGGAATGTGGAATAAGTGTGTGTGCTGGTGTGAATGAGAATGAAAGAGTGAAATAAGGTGTGTGTTAGTTTGTAAGTAACAAGTGGAAGAGGTGAGCAAAGTGTTCAAGGAAGATATGTGTGCAGCATGTAAGGAGGTATGTGGAGTTAGGAGGAGAGGGAGGGGAGTGAAGGGAACAGCATGGTGGACTGAAGAGGTGAAACTAGCAGTTGAAGATAAGAAGAAAAAGTATAGAGACTGGTTAGGTAATAGAGAGAATAAAGATCTGGAGAGACAGAAAAGGGATAGGTACTTGGAGAACAAGATAGTGGTGAAAAGAGTAAGAGAAGAGTAGATGAGGAATTTGGAAGGGATTTAAGTGTAAAATGGAAGGAGTGTAAGAAACTGTTCTGGAAAGAGGTCAAGAAAGTTAGGGAGGGTAGCAATGGAATTAGTAAGGGTAAGAAAGATAAGAATGGGTGAGTGTTAGCCAAGAAGCAAGAGAGAGTCGATAGATGGAGAGAGCACTTCAACGAATTGTTGAACGTAAGAAATTAAATGCCAGCAAATATAGTTGGATGGGCTATAAAAAGGAGAAGAAGAGAAGTAGGGGAGGAGGAGGTGGGGATCAGGTCAGAAATGTGTGAAGCCTTGAAAATAGTTAAGATGGAAAAAACATCAGAAATAGATGGAATGTGGGGGGAAACGCTGATATATGGTGGTGAGATAAAGATTGAATGGGTATGAACAATTGTGTAAACTAGCATGGGAGAAGGGAAGTGCACCTGATGACTGGAAGACAGACATAATAGTCTCCCTGTATAAGGGTAAAGGGGATAGAGGAGTGTGTGGTAATCACCGGTTGATTTATCTCATAAGCATAGAAGGGAAGATATACAGTAGGGTAGTGATCGAGAGAGTGAGAGCGAGAACGGAGAAATATGTAGGCGAGTAGCAGGGCGAGTTTAGGAAGGGAATAAGGTGTGTAGACCAGATTTATGCCATGAAAAGTGTTGGAGAAATATCTGGAGAAAGGACAAAACTTGTATGCTGCCATTATTGACTTGGAGAAGGCCTACGACGGAGTTGATAGAGAAGGTCTGTGGAATGTATTGAGAATATATCTAGTATCTGGCAAGTTACTGAAAGCAGTGAAGAGCATGTATGAGGGTGCAAAAGCGGCAGTATGTGTGGAGAATAAACAGAGTGAGTTCTTTGATCTGAATATTGGATTAAAGCATAGCTGTTTGATGTCCCTATGGTTGTTCAATATATATATGGATGGAGTCATGAAAGAAATACAAGGAAAAGCAGTGGATCTTGGTGTACTGCTGATAAGGGAAGGAAATTAGTGGAAGTTGCCTGTACTGCTGTTTGCTGACAATACAGTTCTGATGAGTGGTAGTGAGAGGGAGTTGCATGGTCTGGTAAATATGTTTGGAACAGTGTGTGAAAACCGGAATCTGAAGGTAAATGCGGGGAAGAGTAATGTTATGGTCTTTGAAAAAGGGTGCAGTTACAGAGTGTGAGGAGAGGTTGAGCAGTCAAGTTATGGAGAATGTCAGCTCATTTAAGTATTTGGGCAGTGTGTTGAGTAAAGATGGGAATATGGATGAAGAAGTGTGGGAGAGGGTGCAACAGGGGAAGAGGGTTGTAGGAACGCTGAAAGCTGTAACAATAAATAGGGTGGTCAACATGGAAGTACAGAAATCCTGGCATGATAGTGTGGTAATCCCGACATTGACGTACAGGAGTGAAGCATGGACGTTATTGGAGAGACACAAACCAAGAGCGAAAGGGGTGGAAATTAATTACTTGAAAAGTGCAAGCAGAGTTACATGGAAGGATAGACAGGAGGATAGATAGAGGAAGTACGATAGTGGTGTGGTGTTAATGTAGATGTGCTGGAAAGTGTGAATAGGAACACCTTGAAATGGTTTGGCCATCTGGAACAAATGGGAAGTGAGAGAATTAATAATTAAGAGAGTGTACAAGATTGAAGTGCAAGGACAGAGAGGGAAATGTAGACCAAGAGAGAGGTGGAAGGATGGAGTTAAGAAGTATATGCGTGAAAGCGGTGCTGGATGGAAGGAGGGGCGTCGACTGACTGGGGACATTCAATTCAATTCAATTCAATTCAATTCAAAACATTTTATTGTTGTAAATTGTTACATATGTTGATAACATCAATACTGTCTATAATTATTGTTGACAACAAAAGAGGATTTGATGCCATAAGGCATATATGTCTTCTAGCAACTATAATGCATTATTCATTTGAACAGAGAAAAGGAGAATGTGCAGTTGTGCATAGAATTATAGTACAAACAAATATAAATGAGATTCATGGTAGTAATCATGAATAATGAACACGAACACAGTATTACAATTTTTACCTATCCAGGAAATGATGCTTCAGTCGTCTTTTATAAGAAGTAAGGCTACACTGAATATCTATCTTATCTAACAAGTCATTCCAGATTCTATCGCCTTTGTGACGAAACGGTGTATTCATTAGTGTAGTTCTACAGACTGGTACATGTACTTTATTTCGTTGTCTAGTTACATAATGATGTACATCAAGGTTGGCAGAAAACATATGACTCATTATTGAAGGAACAAGACCTCTTTTAACCTTAAACATCAATGTGGCAATTGCATATTCATAGATATCACTAAATTTGAATAATTTTAAAGATTTAAACAGTGGTTCTGTATGTTGTCTATGAGATGCTGAACAGATAACTCTTACAGCCCTCTTCTGAGTAGTAACGACTGTTCTCAAGTGACAATCACTTGTTGCACCCCATGCTTCTATACCGTATGTAATATAGGGATAAATAAAGCTGTTGTAAAGGGTAACCAGGGTCCCAGGGCTCAGTGTTTTTCTAGCCTTACATATTATACCAATGCCTTTAGATATTTTATTTTTAATATATTTCACATGTTCTGACCATGATAATTTAGAGTCTATAACTACACCGAGGAATGTCGTGCTCTGCACTTTATCAATTAACTGATCCTTTATGCACACTGTAGTATTCGATTCAACTTTGTTCTTATTTGTTTATAGGTGCATGGGGAGATTCATTCGTGGCCACTCCGTCTGGCAATAGGTGGATAGATAGAGATAATAAATCAATATGTAATAAACACAAAAATATATGATTATAGAGCGATAGGCTACACATTCAAGATATGATTAATCATCCTGCCACTCTCACTTCACGACTCAGCTCGACCACGTCATGATAACTTGTTATATCTTTATTAAGGGAAGAACAATAACAGGTTTTGTAGGACAGGCGAATAATTGATCATAAATAAACGAGGAAGCTTGAATATCTGGCACATGAAACAGCGAGAGAAGTGTTCGACAGGCCTGTAAACCAGAGAAGGTAAGAATAATTTACAAGAAGTTATTTCAGTCTATATCTATCTATCTATCTATTGCCTGACGCCGTGGCCACGAACGAACCGCCCCCATGCACCTCTGTCCCCAGTCAGTCGACGCCCCTCCCCCCAACCAGCACCGCCTTCATTCATGTAGTTCCTCACTCCATCCTTCCACCTCATATTCGGTCTACCTCTCCCCCTCTGTCCCTCCACCTCGCTCTCGTACACCCTCTTAGTCATTCTCTCGCTTTCCATACGTTCCATATGGCCGAACCATCTCAAGTTGTTCCTTTTCACACTTTCCAGCACATCTACCTCAACACCACACCTCCTTCTTACTTCCTCATTAGTCTGTCTATCCCTCCATGTAATTCCGCACGCACTCCTTAAGTAATTCATTTCCACTGCTCTCACTCTTGGTCTGAGTCTCTCAACCAACGTCCATGCTTCGCTTCTGTAAGTCAGTGTCGGGATTACAACACTGTCATGCAAGGACTTCTTCACTTCCATACTGACCACCCTATTTCTTGTTACTGCTTTTAGCGTTCCTACAACCCTCTTCCCCTGTTGTACCCTCTCCCGCACCTCTTCATCCATAGTCCCATCTTTACTCAACACACTGCCCAGATACTTAAAAGAGTTGACGATCTCCATAGCCTGACCGTTCAGATTCATCTCACACTCTGTGACTTCACCCCTTTCGAAGACCATAACCTTGCTCTTCCCCGTATTTACCTTCAAATTCCGTTTTTCGCACACTGTTCCAAACTCATTTACCAGACCCTGCAACTCCCATTCATTATCACTCATCAGAACTGTATCATCCGCAAACAGCAGTATAGGTAGCTTCCACTCAATTCCCTCCCTTTTCAGCGATACACCAACATCCACTGCTCTTGATAGTATTTCTTTCATAACTCCATCCATATATACAGTAAACAACCACGGGGACATCACACACCCCTGTTTCAAACCAACATTCAGGTCAAAGAACTCGCTCTGCTCACTCTCCACACGTACTGCCGCCTTTGCACCCTCATACATGCTCTTCACTGCTTTCAGTAACTTGCCCTCTACTCCGTATATTCTAAGTACTTTCCACAAACCTTCTCTATCCACTCTGTCATAGGCCTTCTCCAAGTCCATAAAGGCAACATACACCTTTTGTTTCTTCTCCAGATACTTCTCCACAACACAATTCAGGGTAAAAATCTGATCTACACATCCTCTTCCCTTCCTAAAGCCTCCCTGCTCGTCGCCTATCCATTTCTCCGTTCTCACTCTCACTCTCTCAATCACTACCCTACTGTATACCTTCCCTACTACGCTTAGAAGACATATTCCTCGGTGGTTACCACACACTCCTCTTTCCCCTTTTCAGTCTATATGCGTACACCAATATGCTGAGGGACAATTAACCACGCAGGTAAAGAGATAAACAATGTGACTATATAGTAGAGGAATATATTAAGCTAACTATATCGACGAGAAACTAATTGGCTTAGTTTGAGCTCACCAGCACAAGGACATTAATGCATACCGTACATATATTGTACGACATACTGTAGGAGAGAAGGATAACTACTACTAGTTGACGATGTTTAATAATGCATACCGTACATATATTGTATGACATAGGAGAGAAGGATAACTACTACTAGTTGACGATGTTTATTAATGCATACCGTACATATATTGTATGACATAGGAGAGAAGGATAACTACTACTAGTTGACGATGTTTATTAATGCATACCGTACATATATTGTATGACATAGGAGAGAAGGATAACTACTACTAGTTGACGATGTTTATTAATGCATACCGTACATATATTGTATGACATAGGAGAGAAGGATAACTACTACTAGTTGACGATGTTTATTAATGCATACCGTACATATATTGTATGACATAGGAGAGAAGGATAACTACTACTAGTTGACGATGTTTATTAATGCATACCGTACATATATTGTATGACATAGGAGAGAAGGATAACTACTACTAGTTGACGATGTTTATTAATGCATACCGTACATATATTGTATGACATAGGAGAGAAGGATAACTACTACTAGTTGACGATGTTTATTAATGCATACCGTACATATATTGTATGACATAGGAG
>JBAKBP010039148.1:0-15295 GCA_037953745.1 Lithodes maja
CTATCCAGCCCCCCGCCCAACCTACTCAGCCCCCGTCGCACGCCCCACCACCTCCCCACGTCGGCCCCACTTCATCTCCCACACGTTGCTCCGGGTGTGGCCTATCTTCACATTCACAAGCCCAACGATCTTCGAAGTGTCCTGCATGGGGCAAGACCTGCACGGCGTGTAATAAACCTAACCACTTTGCCAAGGTTTGTAAATCCACCTCTTCCCAGTGCAGTGGGTGCGGCCTATCCACACACTCTCGAGCCGAACGCCCATCCAAATGCCCTGCTTGGGGCAAGACCTGCCCGTCATGCAACAAACTCAACCATTACTCCACAGTTTGTCACTCCACGCCCTCACCTTCATCCGCGGCTGTTATCATTGGTACTATCAAACAGGCTGTTAACAAACCACCACCCGCCCGGCTCCCCTCCTTGCCCATTACCATTTCTACTGCCATGTCGCCCAACTCTCACCCCACCAGTGTCACGGCCCACCCTGACACGGGCGCCCAAGTATCTGTGGCTGGTTTGCAATTACTACGGGCACTGGGCCTCCACCGCCACCACCTACAGCCTACACACCAACGGATCACGGCCGTGGGGGGTCACACTCTCCAGGTCCTGGGTTATATGCAGACTACCATTACCGCCACCGACGTTGCCGGCACCCCCTACACTACTTCTGATGATATTTTTATTATTCAGGCACAGTCACCATTATTTATTAGCATTTCAGCTTGTAGGGCACTACATATCATCCCTCCCGACTTCCCCACACCTACCCCCTGCATGGCCGCCCACACAGCCCAACCACCACCCACCTTGACCAGGACCCCTCCACCACACCGGCCCACTTCCCTCCCCTTCCCACCTAACGACCTGCACCTGTCTGACCTTCGTGACTGGTTCTTGTCACAGTTTGCATCTTCAGCATTTAACACCACCAGCGGCCCACTCCCCACGATGTCTGGCCCTCCCATGCACATCCATATCAAGCCTGGCGCATCTCCACGTGCCGTGCACACCCCTGCCCCTATACCACATCATTGGAAGGCCCAGGTCAAAGCAGATCTCGACAGGGACGTCGCACTGGGCATTATTGAGCCTGTCCCCATCGGTACCCCTACTACCTGGTGCTCTAGGATGGTGGTGGTCGCCAAGAAAACTGGACAACCCCGCCGTACAGTTGACCTGCAGGCACTCAACCACGCCTGCCTTCGGGAGACACATCACACCCCGAGCCCATTCAACTTGGCCCAATCCATCCCTGCAGGCACTCGTAAGACGGTCCTCGACGCCTGGAATGGATACCATGCTGTTCTACTCGACGAATCCAGCAGGGAGGCTACGACTTTTATCACAGAATTTGGGCGTTACAGGTATATCAGGGCCCCTCAAGGTTACTTGGCAGCTGGCGACGCCTATACCCGACGCTTCGACGCAATCATACAGGCGGTCCCTCGTAAGGTGAAGTGTGTCGACGACTCCCTTTTGTGGGACTCTTCAGTCGAGGAGGCATTTTGGCACACTTTTGATTACCTGGCCCTCTGTGCAACCAACGGTGTCACTTTCAACCCTGACAAGTTTACCTTCGCCGCCCCTTCAGTTGACTTCGCCGGACTCACCATCACAGACACTGGAATTAAGCCATGCACGTCCATGATTAAGGCCATCCGTGACTTTCCCACGCCCACAGACATCACGGGAGCCCGGTCGTGGTTTGGTCTCGTTGAACAGGTCGCCTGGGCCTTCAGCATCAAACCGGAAATGGCGCCCTTCCGGGAACTTGTGCAGTCCAAAACCCCCTTCCACTGGGATGAGGCACTCGACCGTACCTTTGCCACATCTAAGGACCACATCACACACCTGGTGGAGGAAGGGGTCTGCTCCTTCGAGATCGGCAGACCCACGTGCCTCGCCACAGACTGGAGCAAAACCGGCCTTGGCTTCCTCCTACTCCAACAACATTGTTCCTGCCCCACCGCATCTGCCCCCACCTGTTGCAAGGTCGGTTGGAAACTTATCTTCGCCGGCTCCCGTTTTACCACACCTGCGGAGTCCCACTACGCACCCGTCGAAGGCGAGGCTTTAGCAGTGGCTGACGCCCTTGACAGATGCAGAATGTTTGTCCTGGGCTGCCCTGACCTCGTCGTCGTCGTGGACCACAGACCTCTACTGCACATCCTTAACGACCGGTCCCTTGACAACATACCAAACCCTCGCCTGTTCAAGATTAAGGAACGTACCCTACGATACCAGTTCATCATTCAACATACGCCTGGCAAATGGCACCGCGGCCCTGACGCTGTTTCCCGCTACCCGACCAGGCCCTCCGCGGACGCCCATGATGTGCATAGTGCGGCCGCCAGCGAGCTCGATATCCACTCAGTTGCCTTGGCCTCCCTCACCATGCTCGCCGCCATACCTGACCCAGTTGTATCATGGTCTGACCTTAAATCTGCCGGCCAACAAGACAGCGAGTATACCTCCCTTCTTCAGACCATCCCCGAGGGCTTCCCGGACTCCAGAGAGGCGACCGCCCCACCACTACGACAGTTCTGGGGTGTTAGAGACCGCCTCACTTCCGTCGACGGGGTAGCCCTCATGGATCAACGACCAGTCATCCCCCATCATCTTCGGTCCAGAGTTCTCGAGGCCCTTCACTCAGCTCATCAGGGTATGACTGGCATGAAGGCCCGTGCACGTGCGAGTGTTTACTGGCCAGGTATTGACAAGGCCCTACGCAACTGCCTGGATACCTGCCACTACTGCCGCGCCCACGCCCCGTCCCAGCCGAAAGAGCCACTCATGTCATCTGACCCACCCCAATGGCCATACGACCAGGTAGCCGCCGATTTTTTTCAGCACCAGGGCAAACACTACCTGGTCTACGTCGATCGCTTCTCCAGCAATGTCCACATCTTCTACCTGCCACCAGGTAAATGTGATGCTCACCACCTCATCTCGGCGTGCCGTACCCTCTTCACCCACTACGGAGCACCCCGGGTACTGGCGAGCGATGGTGGGCCCCAGTTCACAGCCGGGGACTTCCAAGAATTCCTGGCACATTGGGGTGTGTCACAGCGGGTCAGCTCTGCGTTCTACCCTCAGTCTAATGGCCGCGCCGAGCTGGCTGTTAAAGCAGCCCGCCGCATCATCGCGGACTGTACATCCCCCACTGGCTCTCTCGACAACAACGCCGCAGCCCGCGCCCTCCTCCAATACAGGAACACACCCCTCTCGACCATTGACAAGTCACCAGCTCAACTTCTCTTCGGCAGGACCCTACGGGACCACGTCCCCTGCAATCCTGCACTTCTCCACCTCCACCCCCACTGGCTTCTCTCGGCCGAAGCTCGTGAGGCAGCCCTTTTTCACCGTAACGCTGCCCTAGCCACATACTATAATGCTTCAGCCCGGCCTTTATCACCACTCCACGTCGGTGACCGGGTCTCCGTCCAGAACCAGGGGGGCAACAACCCGACACGGTGGAACAAGACTGGCACTGTAGTGGAGGTGCATCCACACCGCCAGTATACCATCCGGGTGGATGGGTCGGGGCGAGCCACGCTCCGCAACCGCCGCTTCCTACGACAGCTTCGTCTACCGCCCTCCACTCAACCTACACCGCCCGACTCCACCATCGCCTCGTCGGACGCCAATAGGGGGGGGGAGATATAATAATAATGTATACACCACTATTGTCCAACACCATATGGCACCACAGACACTTTAGACTTGCGGGCGCCTCTGGCACCCAGGCCTGTGGAGGCAGCAAGTCCTTGAGTTCACACCAGACTCTTACATAACCAACCAGCGTCTCGGCGCTCCTGTACTCAACCCTAGCCAATAAAGGATTGAAGAGTACTGGTGTTATATCTTCATTCATCTTTATTATACTTACCATGGAACTGAGGACAGTTGACTACCCTAGCCAACCACAACTGAGATAAATGTCCTTATGTTATTTTATGCTATTATTGATTAAAATAGATTAAACTATATTAAATTAACACTAGCTGGTAGGTGATCAGTCACTTGCTATCTAATTACGAAGGGTTTGATGGGGCTCTCTGGGCAGGTGAGCTCGGCGTTTATAAGTGCGGCTATTGTCATATCAAAAGAGCGGCTGAATTTTGTATCATAAGTGCGTTTTTCACTCACGTTAAGGGGGCTGACCTGATTTTTGTTCTCTCTGGGTTGTATCCATTCGGCCCCATTCAGCCTACTATTTTTAGACGTTAATCCCCATCCAGGTGTCGAGGTATACCTGGCGAGCGATAGCGAGCCTTCATATTTTGGATAATGAGTTAGACAGCTGGCTAAATTTGTATTTTTTTTTATATAAAAATGTCTCCGGCAAAGGCGGATTTCTCCATACAATGCTGGCTCGCTATTGCTCGCCAGGAAAAAATTGACACCTGGATGGGTATAAATGTGTCTCAAAACAGTAGGCTGAATGGGGCCGAATGGATACATCCAAGAAAGAGAAAAAAGCAGGTCACCCCCCCTTAACGTCTATTGCTCCCTGCTCACCAGGGGGAGGTGGAAGTAGGATTTGGAAGCAGGATATATTTTGGCCATATCGGGATAACCCATTATTCAGTGAGCTTGGATGGGGTGGTCGATTGTCTTCAGTTTGATTTCGTGGCAGGTATGGGATTAGGGTTTATAGGTTACATTACTTTAAACTATGGTGAGTTTTAATTAGCTTATGTTATTCTAGCATTGTTTAACCCCTTGATGATTATGCCCCATTTTGACTCATTACCCTAACTATTATTAGACGATCGTATACAGCGTGGGGAGGATCTGTATTAAATACAATGCGTAAAGACCATCTCATTTAACCCTCTAACTTCCAAATAAACTTTCGAATTGAAGAAAATCGTCTAATAATAGTAGCCAGAAAAAAAAAAATGCGTCATCGTATCTTCAGAGGGTTAAATTAGGTTAAAGAACATTAGTTTAACACTGGCTGGTAAGTAAAGTCTTAACATCGCCGAACTAATAGGGCGAAATAATAAAATCTAAAAAATAGTGGGGCTAAACATGAGGGAGAAAGGGGTCCAGAAAAAAAAAAAGGTCTGGTGGGGCTATTTTTGGAGAAGTGGAGTTATGTACAGTAGGTTGGTAGATTGTCTTCGGCTTAACTTAGTACTATGGGGTTTACCTTTCATTAGATTATGACATTTTATACAAATAAAGGTAATCTTACTATAGGCTAGATTATTATAATTAGGTAAAGTTATATAAAGTTAGACATGGTTACATTACTCCATATTGCTTATTTACACGTTACAATTGACCATTTGCGAGTTTCAGGCTATAAGGAAGTTGGAGCTGTAGACATCGATTTTTAGCAGAATTACCAACTAAAATACGGTTGAAGTGCACTTATAAACATTTCAAATTATATTCAGTATACTTTATCATCATCAGAAACCTACATTATAATTGAATTTCTGTTTAATGTCAATGTTACTGCTACAACTTCCTTATAGTCTGAAACTCGCAAGTGGTCAATTACTACTATCACTTTACAAAACAATAACAATGATAAATATTTATAATACAAATAATGATAATAATAATAATAAAAATAATAATAATAATATTAATAAGAATGTTCTCAGCACAACATACTCTTTTGGAAACTGCCTCGGTCAGTCTATAAATAAAGCCAGATCCCCCATGAAGCCCACCGTAGCTAATGCAGGATATATAGAATTGTGTATGACTATTCTAGGGCTGGCCAAGGAAAATATACACATTAACACTTATTTATTTGGCCTTTTGAAACTGGCCGGCTTAATAATTGACTAGTTTCATAATCTACATATTTATATGGTTGGTGTGTGCGCGCGCGCGCTTTGCTACGTTAGAAATACATTTTGTAATACTATAGGAAAATGCAATTATATATGTATACATATACTGTATACTGTAGATAGATAGGATATGTTTATATTATTTTATACTTTATAAATTACTCGACTATTTAGATGCCATAACAAATAAGTTTTGTTTTGTTATATTCACATGAATAAAGACTTTATTTATATTGCAAAGACATGACAGTTTTGTCTCCACTTGATTTGTTTTCAGGTATGTCTGAATAACACTTCTTTCTGTGGTTGAGTACAATTTGTTTTCAGGTATGTCTGAATAACACTTCTTTCTGTAGTTGAGTACAATTTGTTTTCAGGTATGTCTGAATAACACTTCTTTCTGTAGTTGAGTACAATTTGTTTTCAGGTATGTCTGAATAACACTTCTTTCTGTAGTTGAGTACAATTTGTTTTCAGGTATGTCTGAATAACACTTCTTTCTGTAGTTGAGTACAATTTGTTTTCAGGTATGTCTGAATAACACTTCTTTCTGTAGTTGAGTACAATTTGTTTTCAGGTATGTCTGAATAACACTTCTTTCTGTAGTTGAGTAAACAAAATTACAGTATCTAAATTTCTAAATCTTATTTACATATTTGCTACATTATCTAATGATGCAGCGAAATTTTTTGTATTACCTCATTTATATTGCTAGGTACTTTATATTCAACTTAGGAAGAACATTTCATTTATCAAGATGTTAAAATCCTTAGGTATACAAAGCAGTGCATTTTTTCCATAATGTTTTTTTTTTTTTAATTTAGCCATTTAATTTATCCTTCAAATACCTCTCGTAACCATGGGTAATTTTTAACACCTATATTTACATTAATATTTGTTGTATATTATGATATTTGTCATTGTCCATATTATGATGTGTTCATGGTATAATATGAAATGTAGATCAATTATGGACTTTAGTAAAATATTTCATGCCACGTACCTGCTATAAGATGTAGGTATGTTCTGTGATTAAGTGGATTTTTTGTTTTTTAATTTACAAACATTGTGGCGAAAGGTCTCAAAGTCGCCTAACTAATGGGGCAAACGTTTGAAAATCTCAAAACATATGGGGCTAAATATGATGGACGTCAGGAACTAAACACATTTATTTAGTTGCGGGTGTTCAGGACCCCCTTCTCCCTTATGTTTAGCCCTTTTGTATTACATTTGTACCAAAAAATGCACACATTTATCTGGAACGGGGGTCTTGGGAGTATATTTTGATAGCTTGATGGAAGTCTAAGGAGGAAACTAAAAAGCATAGATAAGACAAATATATATAAAGTATATATATATATATATATATATATATATATATATATATATATATATATATATAATCTCTCCTTAAGCTATTATATTTTTTGAATTTCGAATATTGATTTTAGTTTGAAGTTATGCCTCATATTAATTTACTTATTCTAAATAGTGTCATGTTTTTCATTCACAGGTACGGTAATTTACATTCAGATCCAGTTCACATCCGGTGCTTTCCTTATTGGTAAGTAGGCTACAAGATATGCTTGTATTGTTTTTCCGTTTATTGGTTTCCTATAGTCTAATCATTATTATTAGGCCAAAACTGTTGACCACTGGCCTCTTTCACTCAATAACAACTAGAATAATTGAGCTAGTATTTTTATCATTTGGGAATAATCAGGCAGGGAATAGGTGTGGATATATACAGCCAATTTGCTCTACTCCTTTTATATAGATACAGAGGTTAGGGGTTATGATTTCTGGTCTACCTATAATGAATGGAATTTATCTGTGTTTGTTTTTGTATCTCGTGTTAATGTCAGAGGTTTATTTTGATTTGGTTTATTATCATATATACATAGTTTTCTATACAGTAAGGTTTGTTATGAACCTAATCCCCAGCCGAAATTGATAATTGACAACGTTTCGCATATAGCTTCATCACGCCAATGCGATATTATGTCAACAAATGGGTTTTCCTCCTATGGTGTTTATATTCAGTTTATTTTAGCCCTACTTGCCTTACTTATTTGTTATTTCATAGTGGAGCTACATACGTATCAATGTTTCCATTTTTGATTGCGTCGCCAGTAGTGTGCTTAGATTATATTATGATATGCACCCGTAGCATATCGTTTTAAGTTTATAGTGTACTGCAACAATACACCCATAATAAGTGGAGGATATATTTGAATAAGTAGTTGTGAAAAAGCCCCAGTATGCAGTATATTGATATAGTATCTCACTTTGCGCTGCAGTAAGTTCTGCCAGATGTTGAATGTGTATAGATGTAAGAAACTATTGTTAAACACTCTGGAATGAACTGTATTGATTCTGAATTCCTAGAAGTCCTTTTCTTAAGATAACAGTTTAGTCAGTCATAAGAATTTGTCGATTTTGTGTGTTTCTTCAAGCAAATCCATCTAGATTTGTATGTGAATGTCTTTCGCTTTACACGGAGGGTAGATTTGGTTTTATAATGAATGTATTTCAAACTACATTTTAAATGTTTCAGTAAATATAGTTGCAAATTGAAAACAAGAGAGGTTCACTATTGGTTTCCTTATAAATGTGATATGACATATTTGGCACTCAAAGCACTTATAAAACATCACAGAAAATATATTTCCCATTCTAAATATTTCGCTTTAATCCGGTGAATAAATTATAATTTATCCACAATAATTATTTAACCATATTCTTAAGTCAATGTAGAGCAAAACACATTAAAACTTCAACTCTGATGGTTGTATTAGCATAATGAAAAGCTTAAGAGATCCAGATTTTTTATGAATGAGCATACAGTTGGCCAGACAAGTCATGTCATAACCCTTGGTACCGTTTAGCAACAATATGGCAATGTAATATAGATGAAGTGTACGGGATATAGGTTGTAGCGGAAGATATTCTTTGATAGCTATAATATATATGAAGTGTAGGGGATATAGATTGTAGTGGGAGATATACTATATTTAGTGTAGGTAAAGAACTAATAGGGATGTAGGGAAGAAGGAGTCTGCCTCGTATGGGCCAATAGGCCTTCTGCAGACTTCCATTCTTATGTTCTTAGGAACGCACAATTTCAATTTTGTCTAGTGAGTCCTTTACGTATATTCCTACAATTGTACGGCTTTCTTTTCATTTCCTTTAGTCAATTTATTATAGGTAGGCAAGAAATCGTGACCCCTAACCTCTGTAACTCCAAAAAGGCTGGAGCAAATGGGCTGTAAATTTATAATCTATTTCCTGGCTGACTCTTCCCATATGGTAGAAATATTAGCTCGATTACATAAGTCCTTTATGAGTTATGAGGGGTTGGAGTGAAGATTTTTGGCCTACTTATAATGGAATACCTTTAGTAGTCATCACGTAGGGAAAGGCTATCGAATTATAGTATATAAAGTCATCTCGGTGGTCCATGAATCCCTAATTTTAAATCTAAAAGTGCTCTATATAAGTTTATTTATGAATGCAGCTGTACATATTTCATTATTTTACTGTATCTGTAATGTAATAGACCATACATTATAATAAAACAGTTGCAATGGTTGTATTAGCCACAACGGAGACATTAGATGTCAACACATTCGTGAGTGATTTTATAATAATAGATTGTGTTGTGCAGCCAGACAAATTTAACCAATCCGATAGTATAATATTGCATTAATAAATCAAATTCAAAAGTTGTATATACACAAAGGAATACATTTGACGTCCACCCATTCTTATGAGCGGCTGTAAATAAGTCTTCTTGTGTGAAAAGTGCACATCCCGAACAATATATTAACCATTCTGACTGCACGCTCGCCGGCTCCAACCATCACTTCGCTTCAATTAGACCGAACGTGCGGTAAGGTGGCAATTAAAAGCTTTGGGAGGTAAATGGTCGGTAAGCTTTCGAAATTTCTTGGTTCCCGAGTTTTTTTTTTTTTTTTTTTTTTACGGTGGGTGTGCAGGCTGGGAATTGGGCGGAGATGGGGAGAGTGGTTGGTAGTTGGGGATATTTTAGGTGTTCACTGGGATATGAAAAATAGAGCACCTTGGGAGTGTTCAGCTCGTTTACGTGTATTAGTTTGAACACGTGAGCCGGTTATTAGTAAATGTGTGTGTACACTTGTAGACTTGAGTGTACAATGATGAGTATAATAATTTTGGGAACAGGTAGAATAAAATGTGTGTATGTGTGCGGGTTTTAACGGATTGAGCGACATAGAACGAACTAGCTGGATTGCCCTAACCAAACCACTTTATATTGTCTTTAAGTTTTAAATGTGTTCTTGTAATAACGGTTACGATTGAACATAGCCCTTCTCAACCCCTTTACCCCTATTATGTAATTTCCATCCTATTATGGTTACCTTTAGTATTTTCTTTAGTTTGTAATGTACCTATACGATTCAAATGGGTAAATACGATCTCAATATACTCTTTTAGTAATATAGGTCCTTCTTAAACTGCATAAAATCATCAAATTTTAGCTAGAGTCAAAGGTAAAACGGCGTCCTTTTGCTGAAGGGGTTAAATCAGTTCAACTAACATAATTATTTAGTGTGAATGCCAACATTGGTGCTTATTATCCTATGTTGGGTATGGCTGTGCACTGTAATAAGTCAAGGTTATAAAAGGAGTACGAAAAGGTATATACATTCATTGGGTATATTAATGGGAATTATCTTTCTAGTATATAATGGCTTTAGTACCACCAATATACTTTTAAACAGGTTAATTATTATGGACACTTTAATCACCCTTTGTATACCTCAAATTATTTACAGTGCATGTGAATTAGTTGGTTCTTTATTAAAACTTTTAGAAAACAATCCAGCTAAACCATTCCACCCTTGTAAAACAATCCAGCTAAACCATTCCACCCTTGTAAAACAATCCAGCTAAACCATTCCACCCTTGTGAAACAATCCAGCTAAACCATTCCACCCTTGTAAAACAATCAGCTAAACCATTCCACCCTTGTAAAACAATCCAGCTAACCATTCCACCCTTGTAAAACAATCCAGCTAAACCATTCCACCCTTGTAAAACAATCCAGCTAAACCATTCCACCCTTGTAAAACAATCCAGCTAAACCATTCCACCCTTGTGAAAGGGTTGTTTTTTCTCTGTTTACGTGAATTTTAATTGTGAATCGTGATAGTTGGTTTATTGGTCTGTTTATATATTTTATTAAATTTGTTTAGGCCCTCTTTATTTTGTAATATATATATATATATATATATATATATATATATATATATATATATATATATACTGTATATATATATATATATATATATACTGTATATATATATTTTTTTTTTAGATTAATCACTAGACCTTCAGCAAGCTTAAAACAAAACCTACGAGATAGATATATACATTAACAATAAAATAAAAAAAAGTCCTGCTCGAAAGGCTGATTCCTCCTAAAATTACAGGCTCGTTATCACTCGCCAGAATAAATCGACACCTAAATGGCACGAAGGGTTCTAATATTGACAAAGAAATGGGGTGAAAGGTCTTTTAAAATCGCCAAACTAATGAAGAAAACGTCATAAAGTCTCAAATCTAATGGGGTTAAACATAAGGGAGAAGAGGGACCAAAAGAAGCCACCATCCCCTCATAATATGCAAGAGTTCATCGTTTAAAGCTTAATAACGAATCTGTTGAAATATTGTCGATAATTATTGCACAGTTTGCCGAATATATGCTGTTGTTTATACTTTATATATTTCAGTTCATTGAGGGCCCCGCAGACGACCGTTCTTGGGCAGCATAATAAAAGGAGTGTGGGAATGGGATTATGGTACGGTCGCGCTAATAAGTCAATACCCAGCTGTCCTTACGCTTAGCTTGCTCTGTGCTGCATTAATGTCTGCCAGATGTTGAATAGGATGGGTTAGTGTAGGAACATGTTTGTATATTTCACTCGATATGAAGAAATTAAGCTTAGATATTGCTGATACAGATTATTTATCAAACATACTTGGTGCCGAGATTCACTTATTAGCGCGATTGTACACAAGTGGATGCCATAGTCTTCACCCCACTCATAAATATTCTTGACTTAACGTATTTCTATCATGGAAGTAAATCTTTGGAAACGAATTCATGAATATAATTGTCTATACATGAACTACAAAACTACATAATAATAATAGTTCTAGCTGTTGAAAAGAAAGTTCTATCGATATATCAATCCAGATAGTTATGCATAAAGAAAAACATAGGGAGTCCACGAATTGTTATGAGTGGCTAGAGACTATGACATCCGAGTGGGAAATGTTAGACTTATATAATAAACTTTACCTGCTATAATTGCTAACCTACACTATACAAATGAGCATTATTTTGACAACAAAGGTATACATAAAGATTCCTCTGATTGTTTGTGTCCTAATTTCAATGAACACACCGAAGAACACTGTGCATGTGTGCCATTGTTGTTACAATCATATGTTTCTATGTGTATGAAGGAGACAAAAGGCATTGCTGCCTGTAACAAGTGTCTCCTCAAAGTTGAAAGAGTGACAGAGCCCAATTCAAGGTACGTTTGAGTCAAAATGTCTGGACACACGGAGCTTGGATGAGGGAAAGACAGATTGAGGGATTGAGTTCCAAAGCTTACATTTGAGTAGAAGAAATGCTGAGAAAATCGGTTCACTCTTGGGTTAGAGAGTTGGACAGAATAGGAGTGGGAGTGTTCAGTTTTCTTTTTTACTTTTTGATAATAAATAAACCTACGGTCAGACACTTGCCCTCCTTCGGTGTGTTGTGCATTATTTCGTAACTTGACTATTGATCAAAATGTAATAGAGTTACTACGGTTTGGTTCTTAAGGGAGCCCACCTCGCTTTGTATCTCTCTCTCCCTCTCTCTTTGGCTTGTATCCATTCGGCCACATTCAGTCTACTGTTTTAAGACGTTAACCCCATCCAGGTGTCAATATTTTCCTGGCGAGCGGTAGAGAGCCAGCATATATATTTTTTTGTTTTGACAGCAAGCTAAATTTGTACATTTTTCGATAGAAAAATCTTTCCGGCGAAGCCTGATTTCTCCATACAATGCTGGCTCACTATCGCTCGCCAGGAAGAAATTGACACCGGGATGGGGATAAACGTCTTAAAACATTTGGCTGAATGGTGCCGAATGGATAAAAGCCAGAGAAAGAGAGAAAAGGAAAGAAAGAGAAAACAAGCAGGTGACCCCCCTTAAGACTATTCACATTTAACGTTGCTTATATTTGGATATAGAATAATCGAGTTTAATTGGGTATACATGTTGACTCCAAATTAATCGTCGATAATATACTGTATATATTTTGGATTGAATAAAGTTAATTAATATTGATTAAGGCTAATGTTATTTAATAACATATTATGTTTGCTAAACGTTACCATTGGCAATCACAATTAATATTTAACTTACTTGAAATACTTCAATGACAATTATCAATACTTGATAGCATGAGGTTATTGAAAATTATGAAGAGTAGACCATAATTTACATTAGCCGAGTAGGTTTTTCCTATTTAGTCATATACATTTTGTTAAAAACTATGTACAACGATTACTTTAGATTATTCACTTAAAAGCTAATTTGGTACAAGGTGAAAAATGCCTGATAAAGATTCAGTAATATTTTGATTAATGAAAGTGTATACAAAATTTCAATATTCAAATCCAGGTCAATGTGATGTAAATATTGTGTTTGCTGATCACATATTGTTAATTAAGATATTCAAATATGTTTAATTGAACTTTATTTATGCTAATTAAACATGAACAAGATTGGCACACTCATACACATTGACAAACACACTGATACACACACACACACTGACACCCACCTACACTGACACACACACACACTGACACCCACCTACACTGACACACACACGAGCATAAACAGACATAAATATGATTTCCACCACGACGCACTCCATGTGAACCGAACTTAAATCTTACTAAGGAGAGAGAGAGAGAGAGAGAGAGAGAGAGAGAGAGAGAAGAGAGAGAGAGAGAGAGAGAGAGAGAGAGAGAGAGAGAGAGAGAGAGAGAGAGAGAGAGAGAGAGAGAGAGAGAGAGGAGGTCTTAATGAGGTGCGGTAAATGAAGAGTCGTGTTAATGGCAGGCAGACAGGCAGAGATGGAGGTAGGTAGAGAGGGAGAAAGAGAGAGGTTGGTAGGTAGGTAGGCAGATAGTTGGGTAGGTAGGGTTATAGGTAGGTAGGCAGACAAGGAGAGAGAGGGATAGAGGTTGGTAGGTATATAGGAAGGTAGATAGGTAAGTAGGTAGACAGGTAGGAAGGAAGAAGGTTGGTAGGTACGTAGGTAGATAAATAAGTAGGCAAATAAATAGGTAGACGGATAGCTAGGAACGTTTGTAGGTAGGTAAGTAGGTAGGTAGGTATAGGTGGGGAAGGAGAGTGATAGGGTGATAGGCAGACAGGGGAAAGAGTGAGAAGTTGGTAGGTAGGTAGGTTGTTGTTGTTGTTGTTTTTCCCCAAGCTGCCTGGCCGAACAGCCCCAAGGCCCGAGCAAGGCCAAGGCCACAACCGAGCGCCCCCACAGAACCCTCCCTGCCGACCACAATAAAGCCTGCGTGACCGAAGCCACTCCATGGCGGGGAGCTGAGGAGGGCGCGGAAACGCCCAGGAAACCAAAGACCCACCCAGGGCCCCTGTGCCCCTCAGCAATTATGAAGAGAAAGTTGAGGGGCAAAGGAAAGATGTGACGCTTTGGCTTCCAATCTTAGTAGATTAGGAGGTCAATCCATGCAAGAGACGCCGTCACTTGAGATCAAGAAAATATATAAGTAAAAGGAACAGTCAGAGTAAGCTATGGGTATGGCAGAGATCGCTCAGTTCTCACTCTGATAGACCAGCCCATCACCACGGTAGGTAGGTAAGTAGGTATAGGTAGGCATGTTGGTAAGTAGGTAGTAAGGAAGGAATGGTGGCAGAAAGAGAGACTGAACACTAGATGGGAAAATTAGAAGGCGGTTAGGCAGACAAGAGGAAAGGCAGACAGGAAACAAATTGACAGATAGACTAGCAAACAATAAGACAGACAGATAGACAGACACAATGGTAGACAGAGAGAATGGTAGACAGACAAAAATGGTAGACAGACAGACAGAATGGCAGACAGACCGACACACAGATAGACAGACAAATGGTAGACCAATAGACACACAGATAGACAGACATAAGGGTAGACAGACAGACATCAGGTAGACAGACAGACAAACCGATAGACAGACATAAGGGTAGACAGACAGACATAAGGGTAGACAGACAGACATAAGGGTAGACAGACAGACATAAGGGTAGACAGACAGACATAAGGGTAGACAGACAGACATAAGGGTAGACAGACAGACATAAGGGTAGACAGACAGACATAAGGGTAGACAGACAGACATAAGGGTAGACAG
>JBAKBP010039149.1:0-15295 GCA_037953745.1 Lithodes maja
GTAAGGGACGAGGGAAGAACCAGGGGTCATGATTGTAAGTTGAGGAAAGTTATATGTAAGTCTGATGTAAGAAAGTTCAGCTTCCCGTATAGAAGCATTGAGTGTTGGAATAAGTTGGATGGGGAGGTGGTGGGAGCAAGAAATATCCAAACTTTTAAAGCAAAATTGGATAAATGTAGAGAGAGAGACAGGACAACACGAGCTTAGGCTCAAATCCTGTATACTACAATTAGGTGAGTACAATTAGGTGAGTACACGATATCATATTATATACTATGCAATACAGTACACATTATCTATTTCTCTAGGGTTTGAAGCTTTCTCTTCACGCCTACATTCTTATTAGCTCTGTTAGCTGTTGGGATGTTGTTGTTGTTGTTGTTTTTCCCCAAGCTGCCTGGCCGAACAGCCCCAAGGCCCCGAGCAAGGCCAAGGCCATAACTGAGCGCCCCCACAGAACCCCCCCTGCCGACCACAATAAAGCCTGGGTGACCGAAGCCACTCCATGGCGGGGAGCTGAGGAGGGTGCGGAAACGCCCGGGAAACCAAAGCCCCACCCAGGGCCCTGTGCCCCTCAGCAATTATGAAGAGAAAGTTGAGGGGCAAAGGAAAGATGTGACGCTTTGGCTTCCAATCTTGGTAGATTAGGAGGTCAATCCACGCAAAAGACGCTTCTTTAGCACAGTAATTATTTAAAATTGCATTTGTTGAAGCATATACCACCATACTTTCTATTTTTTCGGTGCTATGACCATTTTCACAGATATCACTAGGGAACAGGAGATCAGCATCTGCTAAAGCCGTAACTGTGAGGTGTGTTGCTATATTTCTTTGGCTAGTAGCATTGCGAAAGGCAGGAAGCTTAGCAAGTTTGTTAATTACAATATAGTTATACATGACCATCTTCGCAGTTACACTATCTGGGTATATAAGAGAACCTCTGCTAATTCCAGCAATGTAACTTAGATTTTCTGGGATTTCTTCAGCACTATCTGAACACGTAATCATTTCTTTACAAGCTTTACATTTCATTTTCTTTATCACGGAGTAACAACAATAGCCAGCTAAATAAACTATAACGGGGATGATGTCTTTACACCTGTCAATATCCTCCTTACAAACTTCAACATTCGTATGACATATACCAAAATCAATTTCCTCATCTGTTTTTACTTGCTCATAGTCAATTTCTTCAAAATCCTTTAAAATGACCTTCTTGTCGAGTATGGGTAAACTAAGTTTTAACACTGACATCATCCGTATCTTTTTCTCACACTCATATATTTGGCGTACAGAAATATTGTAATTTCCTCCTGCTAACTGTCGATACTGACCAAATCTTGCTTCCAAATTGTCTGTTTGAAATTTTCCTGTTAGTACTGTATGTAGGTCATATTCAGTTCTGTTATGCAATAATTTGTTATTTCTAATATTGCATGGGTCGTATGTTTCAGAGCTCTAATTGTTTCCCTAGTCAGTTTCCCCCCACATCCTGGAAGACTATCCCACGCATCTAACCACTTAAGGAAACTATCCAAAAACTGATATCGGTCATCATCTGTACTATTTGTTAACCCGGGAACTGTGGGGAGACTCTTAAGAGTTCCCCCGGCGGACTGCGGGGAGACTCTTAACCCGTGGAGCCCCGGCTAGTTTTGTAATGTTTGCACACCAGAACCCGGCCGGTTTTCAAAAAATGGTTTTATTCCAGAAACAATAGCGAATGGGTTAGGAATGAAGGAAAAACCACGAAAAACCGCTCAAAAAGCTTAAAAAATGGTCCTACAGAGCCCCCGAAAACGGATTTTATAAGAGTAAAAAATTGAAGGCAATTATCCCAAAAAACCAGGTTATTGCGCGCTCGCGCGCACGCACGTGGACTTTGAGAGTTTTCAACCATCGGCACGGTTGCGTGGGATACGTACACAGTTCCCATACAAATCTGAGCCCTCTTGCGTGGCTACACCTGAGGTTACGGTCGGCGCAATTAGGGGAAATTAGGGTGACTCGCCAGGCGCGTCTCTGGGGCTGTGCGTTACATACATCGCCGACGCGCCAGGCGCGTCGCTGGGGCTGTACGGGTTAAGAGTCAGAGAAAAAAAAAATAAACTCTTGACATCGAAAACATTTTTTTTTTTTTTTTTTTGGCCCCTGGGCCATGCAAAATCTCAGTCCTCTACCTCCCCTCCTTCCCCACTTTCCTCCTCTCCTTCAGTTATCACCTATTTTCCCTGTTATTCCCTTATTCTGAGGTATATTTTCGTGCTAACATTAGAAATCCGGTTGCAGGGTGTGGTCATCACTGATAGCAAGCGAATGCAAGAGAGAGAGAGAGAGTATCGATCGACTGTGTCTCAGTGGCCTTGGGGGAAATTGGCGGGAAAGCAGCTTGCCTGACCCATACATTATACAACTCGCGGGCTATATCTCCGATTTTGACCATCCAAACACTGTTTTCACTCTTTTTTTTATTGTTGTTTCAGGTTAATACCTTTATAATCAACCCATAATAGGCGCATATGGATAAGTATTAATGCTATTAATGGTACAATGAATATTTTAGTGACGGAAACACCTCAAATACATGCGCACAGGGAGAGGTGTCTAATTACCCCCATGCGCACTTCAGAGGTTAATGGACAAGATAACTTGTTATTGTGCCTAAGACCTTTAACCCGGGAACTGCGGGGAGACTCTTAAGAGTTCCCCCGGTGGACTGCGGGGAGACTCTTGAGAGTAAGTAAAACAAAAAATCAACTTTTGACATCGAAATTTTTTTTTTGTTTTTATTTTTTTATTTATTTTTTTTTTTTTGCCCCTGGGCCATGCAAAATCTCAGTCCTCTACCTCCCCTCCTTCCCCACTTTCCTCCTCTCCTTCAGTTATCACCTATTTTCCCTGTTATTCCCTTATTCTGAGGTATATTTTCGTGCTAACATTAGCGAGTTGCAAGCAGGGTGTTGTCATCACTGATGGCAAGCGAGTGCAAGAGAGAGAGAGAGAGTATCGATCGACTGTGTCTCAGTGGCCTTGGGGGAAATTGGCGGGAAAGCAGGTTGCCTCACCCATACATTATACAACTCGCGGGCTATATCTCCGATTTTGACCATCCAAACGCTGTTTTCACTCGTTTTATTGTTGTTTCAGGTTAATACCTTTATAATCAACCCATAATAGGCGCATATGGATAAGTATTAATGCTATTAATGGTACAATGAATATTTTAGTGACGGAAACACCTCAAATACGTCAGCACAGGGGGACGTTTCCAATTACCCCCATGCGCACTTGTTAGGTTAAATGGGGATTTCACATTCATTATATGCCACCAATTAAGAAACACTTCGATGTACCTAGCAACATCTGAAAATAACGTTAGGCCATTATGTTTTCCAATATTGAGCAAGGCTTGAATTATATACTCATTAAAAATTTGGAGAACTAATTTGACATTTTGTCTCTCTAGGTTGGAGGGGGATAATGCTTTCAGGCTTAGCCTATAGGCCTGCTTTAGGAGCAAATTTTCCTCTAAGAAATACAGTTTTTTGAGAGTACTGAAAGGGGCATACATTATCTTATTAGATTCATTACGGACATTTTTACTTGGGAACTGTGGGAATTTCATAGTTTTTTTCTTCATCTTTCTGTCATAGCCAATTATTCCTGATGCATTTTAAAATATGTACAGCGTCGTATAGGAAAAAGAGAGGTCTGGTACTTTGCGCTGGATGTGGGTAAACAATGGACAGTTTTGGTGGATTGGCAAAATATGATACAGCTTTGCCATTGATTGAATTATTGTCTGTTACAATGCTAATGACACTAAATCCTATCTTCTCAAGCCCTAAAATAATCTTCTTCATAATGTTATATAATGTCTCTGCCTATATTATCTTTGCTGAAATTATGTGAACAACATCTCTGTATTTTGACCGAATACTGTTTAGCATAAACACATATGCGCTTGTTGCAATTGCATCACTGTCAAATGCTGAACCAACAATATTTCCTGCTTTATAATCCAAGTAAGGCTTCAGGTGAATTTCATCAACCATCATTGTAACCGTTTTATCACGGGTTGTCAGGGACTTAAATTTGTTCTTAATATACATAAGAAAATGGCTGGTACGGTGTTCGATAGCTGGGTTAAACGTTTTGGACAAAAATATTCGTCTTATAGTTGAATAGCTAGGTAGAATTAGGCATTTCTTATCTCTCAGAAGTCTGTAACCTTGAGGTGAGCAATTATGCAAGAGAGAGGAGAATATCAAAAATTCTGAGGAGTAATCAAATTTAGTTTGAGTCATTACCTCCTTCAGCCATATTATGTTCCAGTAAGTCCGAGGAGGCGGGAGCCCCAGGATCATTGCCACTGCCTCGCACTACACTCACAACAACACTGCGGCCGTTAGAATTATCGCAGGAGGCTGAGGCTGCCACCAACGGTTTTATCGTATGGTAACTTATCGGACTTACTGAGCTCATATGACGCAAAATCGCGTCATAAACTTATTGGAGAGGTATAGAGATAAGTCCATATGACGCGATCGCGTCATATGAGATTTTGGTGGACTTATTCATATGACGCAATCGCGTCATATATGTCGCAAGGAGTTAAATGAAGCTGTTCACAAACGAATTTGAGTGTATTCTGATACTTGAAGCCATTATCCTGTACAATAGTTGACAAAAAGGAGATCACAAGTTGAATTATTACAATTGCATTAATTGGGTTTGAGGCAGGATTATTGATATCGCACTTACGCAAAGCATCAAGCAACACTTCAAGTGTATTAATGTCAGTGACCTTTGAAGGAATCTTATAATCCCCTAGCTGGTTTATTTGCACCGCCTGTACACTAGCCTGAACATTACAGTCTGATTTGATGACTAAGGACAAAATAACTTTAGGTTGTGGGGAATGAACAATTCGACATATATGAAAATCTTCCTCGTTTTCAATAACTGTCCAGTATTTCTTATCAATGAACTGTATTTTGTCTTTAAGTTCATCTAAAGAATGAAATGTTATGTCTTGTTTGTACTTATTGTTATCTGCAATACTCTTTGCTACCGCAGCTTGAATGGCAGACTCTTCCATTCGTTTCCTCTTCTTGTCCGGGGCTTCTCTAGCATGTGATGGGCCAGAAAGGTAAAAGGGGCAGCTTGGCAATTGTGATGGAATTACACCATCACAGAGCTGAGGATACGTCAACTTGGCCACTAATTTAGTTCCGCTCTTCTCGTCAAAGTACGAAGTCTCTCGCCTTATTTCATCAGGTCTAAAATGGAGCTCACACACCTGTAAGAGATGAAAGCTCCGATATAGCTAAGCTAAAAATAAATCGTTGCATAATTGTATTGCGAGCGATATTATTGCTTGGTAGTTCAATCATTCACGAAGGAGTAAATACACTGATTTTGAGCAGTGTGTAATTTGACTTATGAATATTATATACAATTCAATATACCACACTTAAATTACAGTACTGGGTAGGCTTAAATTTTGTATATATATTTTTCCATAATTGGGAATACAAAATTATTTCATTATGCAGCATTGATCCAGGAGGAGGATCCAATTCAATGCATCCGCCAGCGTCGTCGTCAAACATACACAACAAACAAAATAAAATAACTTCTACTCCGTGGTTATGGATAACTTGCTTCGTCGATAATAATAATAATACTAATAATACTAATATTAGTAATTATAATAATATCAATAATGAAATTAATAATAATTATATTAAAGGTAACACATCTATTATATCATTAATGAAGTCATCGATATACAGTACCACATAATAAACTCCCGAAAATATATATGCTCCCACTGTTGAGCTACTCGATTACTGTACTATTATTCTTATTATTACTATTATTAATATTATTATTATTATTATTATTATTATTATTACTACTGTATTATTACTACTATTATTATTATTATTATTATTATTAGTATTACTACAGGTATTATTATTATTATTATTATTATTATTATTATTATCAATATTCTTAAGTATTATTATTATTATTACTGTATTTATATTAACATTATTATTATTTCTATTTCAACTTGCTGAAGGAATGAGTAAATTTAGTCATGTAATGTTTAAACCTACCGTACTCAATACAGACACGTGAATAACATTGTAGAATAATTTTTACTCACCCTGCTGTTTTCATTTGGAGTGTAATCTACTCGTCGAATGGCTGTAAGCCATTTGCTGGAAAGGTCAGCATTCCTTGGGAACCTAAACACGTGCACTTTCGGTCCCGATCTGTAATTCCCCTTGCAATTTGGCACTGAACACGTGTAAGGCATTGTTGATGATCATGGAGAAGCTATCACAGGGAATAATGTACTTATAAAGTATATATGAGGGGGAAATAGTTTGGAAACACAGCGACAACCTCCCCCTACCTCACTAAAATGTATACTGACCTGCGAGGGTAGTGACCGTTTCAGCACTCCTTTTGTCGACGTCACAGAATTTAAAGGTCCCATCCGTGCGGCCTGGTACTCTAGGTGGCCTTGGCAAAGCCCCCCCTCAACCCATCGTGTATCCAACATTGGCATTATAACTAAGACCATGAATAGGGCCTACACTCATTTCTCAAAATCTGGAGGAAAAAACATAACAAATAAGGGTGCGAGCCTATTCCCTATAATTACTAATATATCCGTTCATCTTGGGACGATATCGCTACTAATATACTACTGTAATATACTAATTAGTATTGATAAATAGAAACGGTTTGAATATCAAGACGCAAATTACACAGTGCACTAATGACATTATAATACACGTTGTGTGAAACATATACACCGCTGATGTTAAATTAACCGGGTGTAAGATTAAGCGGGTGTAAAAATAAGCGGGTGTAATGACGACATGTTGGCCGAGGGCTGGAATGACGTCATCGCTGAGGCCCGCCTTGGCTGATGACGTCACGATAATCAACAACCAATCACAAGCAAGGATACACAACGTCTTGGCTTGGTTAATCAAGATGGCTATATTCTAGTTAATCTCCGTGTTTCAACCCCTCTCTTTCCCTGATCTATTTCATACCCTCCCCAGCTATCGGGGTTTAGTATTGTTGAGGTAAGTGAAGAAAATAACGAAGAGATATGAGGATATAAATAAGGATCCTTAGTTAATGGGCAAACAAAATACGGTGACTACCGCTACATAGGATCTTACCTACTGTAGTCCTCAAAACCTCAGATGAGATACCAGCTTAAGAAATCTATATTTAAGATTAGATTTTAAAACTTAGAGATGCAAGACATGAGAGCAATTGGACGATAGTTGGAGGGTTGAGAGCGGTTGCCATTCTTTGTGACATGTTGAATGAGAGCAAGCTCCCAGCAAGAAAGAAAGATGTTAGAGGAAGCACAGAGACGGGAGAGTTTGCCTTGGCAGGGAGTCAGCATAGAACAGTTTTGGAACACTTTGAGCCTTCTTAGTACTGCATTAAGCCCAGAGAGAGCAGAAAGTATATTTTTAGAAGAGATTTAGACATTAGGCATAAGTAAGAGAGAGGGAAGAATTAAATTATTAACCTTGAAAACAGACTTAAAAGTTACTGATCAAATTAATATAACGAACTCGATTAAAATTAAAAACTATCAAAACGACAACACACTAAACAATATCTATACTGTATGTGGAAAAATGCTTTTTAATTTATCGGAAATAAAACTTTAAAAATAACAGACTTATAACTTGCACCATAATCATCCAGGGTAGAGTTTTTAGCAAAAGTTTGAGCAAAGAGTTCAGCTTTGTAAGAGGAAGAAGTGACGGTGGTGCCGTTGGAGTGGAAAAGTGAAGGGAAAGACGAGGAAGTAAAATTATTCAATAGATTTTTGGTTAGATGCCAGAAAAACTGAGAAGAGCTAGATTTAGACAGTTCAATACTGTACATTTGTTATCGATGAAAGAATTTTTGGTAAGTTGAACAGATTTGGCTTGATTCTAGGCGGAAACATATAGAGTACGAGATTCTTGAGTTTGAAGGCGACGGTACTGTTTGAATGCTTGCTCCTAATTGTGGACAGCAGTAGAACAAGCGTGAAAAAAAACAAGATTTGTATATATTAGACTGAGAAAACGAAAATGGAATGTATGCCTCCTTGCCCTAGAAGGGCTTAGATAATTACCCCGGTATTGCGGTACTGCAAAGGTCCCCGGCCATGGAAGCAAAATTAATTCCATGGGAAATCAAAGAAGTTGTTACTTGTTTACCCCCCAGGTTGTTGAGAGCCTAACAACAGAGTTCAGCGTGGGTGGTCGGCGGTGTGAGGACCGAGCCAAACTAGCGGAGGTGTTAGTGAGAGCCACACGTCGCCTTGGACCTTTACTGCCTCACTATAAATATGCCTTCATCAACGCTCTGCTCAATGGTCAGTTCTATAGCAAACAATTCTCATCTATGTTATCTGTAAGTTTTTTGCTAATGATTAATTGCCATATTCTGATTTTGAATACTCAGCTACCATACAACAAAGTTTTTTTTTAGTGAAATGTACTATTATTGTCACACCAATTTGCCCTTACATGATTCTCAATCTTTGTTCTTATACACAAATTGTATTCTTGCCACTGCTTTTCTTTTCCCCTGCTGACTCTAGAACACTACCATTCACTTCACTTTCAAATATCCATTGTCATTCTATGATTTTCCTCATACCATGTGAATATTAAACCATTGTATTACACCATATTGATCTGATGGCTAACATAGCTTGTTTGAGTGTTGTCTCCAGCAATCTCTTTTTGGTAAATTACCACAACAAGTTGGCCAGGCAGCTTGGGGAACAACAACAACAACAACAACAACACAGTCCTTTAATAATTATCTTTAGGAGGAAGTGGTCATTTTGGAGAAGAGGTCGGTCGCCAGTTGGACTAGATAGTAGTCCGTCAGGCGCCTGGCCTGGGGATCCGGTATGTATAAAGGGTGCGCCTGGAAGTGTGGTGGGCGGGCTTGTGGTGGCGGCGGCTTCGCTGCATGTCTGCTTGCTGAGACCGGAACTTTTTCGGGTGGTCGGGGGCCGGGGGAGTGCTGTAGTGCCCTTTTTTTTTTTTTTTTTTTTTTTTTTTTTTTTTTTTGTTTTTTATGTGATTGAGGGAGGCAAAAGGCAGAACTGCCTATAGCGAGTGCCTCCCCCATAGTTGAAAGAGTGACAGGGCCAAAATCAAGGGACGTTCGAGCCAAAATGCCTGGACACACTGACTTTGAAGCAATTTAAGTCATAGGAAGAGGGAAAGACTGATTCTGGGAGAGAGTTCCAGAGCTCAGCTGTTGAGTAGAAGAAAGTTTGAGAGTAACGTTTCACTCTTGGGTTGGAGAGTTGCACAGAGTAGGGGTGGGATTGAGTTGCAAGACGGGTACCACGTGCCCTACGTAAAGGAGGTGGTATACACTGGGAAAGCTCTGAGGAACACTGATTATTATAGTAGCGATAGAATAGCGAGAGAGAAACTTGGTGATCCCTGGTTTCTGGGTCTTCTACTGGGTGACCTAGACGTGTGTGAATTTGTGTTTTGTTTTTGTGTGGTCATTGTTTTTCTTTAGTGTTATGTTGGCCCTGTTCGGGCTCTGTTTCGAGTCGGCCACCCCCAAATTTAAACAAAAAAAATGGGGGAATGGGCCTGAGTATATAAAATACCTGTAGATAGATAGAGAGATTATATTAGATAGGAATCTAAATATGAAATGTACCTGAAAATGCAAATAACATTTAAATATTTTGGGATCTTTATATCTTTTCTTCCTCTTCAATTTTTATTTTATTTTCTTACTAGGTACATGCACTGGGTTCAGTAATGACACTGGTTTGGATTATTAATTATTTAGGGTCAGTCATGTGGAAGAGTATAGGTTGGTTGGTCACTGGAGCGATGTGCCACCTAAGGTCATGAGAGATTGCACCCACGAGGTTTACAAGTTTCCTGTGTATGGGAGGCAGCGGTTTGAGCTGTAACACGTCGTTGGCAATGGAGGTGGTGTCAGGAACTTCATATTCATATTTGGTAAGGTGAGCTGGCAAGATGATGGTGGCAAAGGTGGTGAACTTAGTGATCTGCCGAATAACCCGTTAGTATTGTAGATGATTAGGCTGGCAGCGTCATTGGTGAAGTCAGAAGATTTTCTGTTGCGACACGCAGAGAGTTAGTTGTACACAAGCAGAGGTTCTGGTTAGCAACATAGGAGGGCTGATGAGACACGTAACAATGCTGTTTAGTAAAGCAGCTGTTATGAGAGACTGCAAAGTCTGTCAGGACTTTTCCAGTCCAAGACATGAATTTGATTACTAAGGCTGCAATGGTGTTATTGTTGCTTAATGTCATATAATTTTTTGGTTTTAACACCTTACGAGCGGCCTAGGCGGTAATTTATATGTACCGCCCAGCGGGGTGTTTTTACCCTAAATAGGGTTGTTTACGTGATAATTTTCATGCCTAAATAAGACCCAGAGCGTAAAACAAGTATCTATCCCTGAAAGGGCATAAACAGAGCTTTCCAATGACACCCCAACCATCCTTGTACGACCGCTGGTTCTCTTGCAACGATCGCGCAACACGAGTGCAAAAACCATGTAATCAGGTAGTTTCCCTACATAATTCCCTGTGTAGCGAGTGCGTGAGGGTGGAGGAGGGTGGGATTCATGTCAGTAGGTCCGCCGCGGTGGTCTGGAGCAGTCATACGTTTGCTACGCTCCTCCCACCACTCATCTCTCTCTCTCAGCAACATTACGTGGTGAAAATGGCACACGACATAAGTTGTGAACCGCCACTTAGTCCATATTTATTTCACACGACATAAGTTGCGCGCCGCCAAAGAAGGGTTAACTCGCACTGCATAGTTACCACTTATATTTTCACATCACAGCTCCTGGATATTCAAGCTATTAAACTCCAGCATATTTATATACAGGTATTTGTTTTCGTAATTTTAATTCGTCAGTACAGGTACTGTACTAAAATTCATTAGAGCCAAATTGTATAACATGTGATTAACAAGTACCGTAGGAAGGTGCAGTATTGTATTTTTAGGTCTACAATTATTAGAACTGTGCTATGCAGCATTCCTTTCATTGATTATTTTTAATTTGTACCAGTATATATCCAGCCAATTTGGCTAAATGGTACCGCACTTGACTTGTGCGTGGAAGGATCCGGGTTTGATCCCCGACCGGAGCGCTGTAAGTTTATTGACCTACGGGAATGGCTTTCCACACATTTAGCTGCACTGGCGGACATTTGAGCTGCGGTAGACCAGCATTGCTTGTACTATGCACGTGTATATGCTAGCACCTGATCAGCATCATCGAACTGATTATACTGGTTGCTGACTACATTTACATCCACAGTCATTCCAACAGTACAATATTATTCCACATGCATCCCCACACACACCAATTAAGCGACCCTCCCCTGTGAACAGAATAAGCTAGAGAATCGGGTGAGTTGCCTTGGCACATGGAAGCATATGAAGGCGATTCAATCGTGGTCACTCCCTCTCGGGGTTACAGTGACTGGCAATAGATAGATGGATAAAACTATCCTAGTAACCATATTTCCTACTCTCTGTTACAGGTGTGAAGGCTGAGGAATCAATTGTACGAGCGGCAAGTTTGTCTGCTATGGGTGATGTTTGTAAGCTTCTCAGGTTCAGCGTAGGGCGTGACATTCATGAGGTAAGAGATAATTGTCTAAGTAAAGCATGTTCCTTTTGGCCACTTTTACCACATTTAACCTGAGTGCGGCGAGCCTATGGATTTAAAACGTCGCGCTGGGCGAAGGTATTGTGGGTAAATCCCGACAAATTTTGTCTTTTTATGATAAATAAATGTGCAAACTAGCATGGGAGAAGGGGAGTGCACCCGATGACTGGAAGACTGGCATAATAGTCCCCCTATATAAGGGCAAAGGGGAAAGAGGAGTGTGTGGTAACCACCGAGGAATATGTCTTCTAAGCATAGTAGGGAAGGTATACAGTAGGGTAGTGATTGAGAGAGTGAGAGTGAGAACGGAGAAATGGATAGGCGACGAGCAGGGAGGTTTTAGGAAGGGAAGAGGATGTGTAGATCAGATTTTTACCCTGAATTGTGTTGTGGAGAAGTATCTGGAGAAGAAACAAAAGGTTTATGTTGCCTTTATGGACTTGGAGAAGGCCTATGACAGAGTGGATAGAGAAGGTTTGTGGAAAGTATTTAGAATATACGGAGTAGAGGGCAAGTTGCTGAAAGCAGTGAAGAGCATGTATGAGGGTGCAAAGGCGGCAGTACGTGTGGAGAGTGAGCAGAGCGAGTTCTTTGACCTGAATGTTGGTTTGAAACAGGGGTGTGTGATGTCCCCGTGGTTGTTTACTGTATATATGGATGGAGTCCTGAAAGAAATACTATCAAGAGCAGTGGATGTTGGTGTATCGCTGAAAAGGGAGGGAATTGAGTGGAAGCTACCTATTGCAGATGATACAGTTCTGATGAGTGATGATGAATGGGAGTTGCAGGGTCTGGTAAATGAGTTTGGAACAGTGTGCGAAAAAGGGAATTTGAAGGTAAATGCGGGGAAGAGCAAGGTTATGGTCTTCGAAAGGGGTGAAGTCACAGAGTGTGAGGTGAAGCTGAACGGTCAGGCTATGGAGATCGTCAACTCTTTTAAGTATCTGGGCAGTGTGTTGAGTAAAGATGTGACTATGGATGAAGAAGTACAGGAGAGGGTACAACAGGGGAAGAGGGTTGTAGGAACGCTAAAAGCAGTAATAAGAAATAGGGTGGTCAGTATGGAAGTGAAGAAGTCCTTGCATGACAGTGTGGTAATCCCGACACTGACTTACGGAAGCGAAGCATGGACGTTGGTTGAGAGACTCAGACCAAGAGTGAGAGCAGTGGAAATTAATTACTTAAGGAGTGCGTGCGGAGTTACATGGAGGGATAGACAGACTAATGAGGAAGTAAGAAGGAGGTGTGGTGTGGAGGTAGATGTGCTGGAAAGTGTGAAAAGGAACAACTTGAGATGGTTCGGCCATATGGAACGTATGGAAAGCGAGAGAATGACTAAGAGGGTGTACGAGAGCGAGGTGGAGGGACAGAGAGGGAGAGGTAGACCGAATGAGAGGTGGAAGGATGGAGTAAGGAAGTACATGAACGAAGGCGGTGATGGTTGGGGGGAGGGGCATCGACTGACTGGGGACAGAGGTGCATGGGGCGGTTCGTTCGTGGCCACCCCTTCGGGGATCACGGCGTCAGGCAATAGATAGATAGATAGATGATATATATCGTTATTACTTATTCATATGCGCCTATTTTACGTTTAATATGAAGATATTAACATGTAACAACAATAAAACAAGTTGGAATAGTATTTGGGGGGTGAAAAAGACTAATTATTGCCGACCGTCCAGTCATGAGGTGAGAGGCGCGCGAGCCCTACACCCTCCCCTCTCCAGGCCTGCACCGAGACTGATATCTCGCTAGTGCTGACTCTCTCTTCCCCCGCTCCCTATATGCGTCCCAGATGACCTTGAAACCGGGTAGGAGATATTGCCACGGAAAATAAGCCGATAAACAAGGACATAAGAGGAAAAATAAGTTATAATTGAAAGGGGGGGGGGGGGGATGACATGTGGAGGAGTGGTAGGAGGTATGGAGGGGAATTATCTCACTTAATCACATATTCCTTTGTTTTCAGTGCTACTGGGGTCTTTTAAAAGGTTTAGACCTTGGCTCATCTTACAGTTTCATACAGTAGATCCTCTGGAAAAAGGCAAACTAGGCCTGTGTATCCACCTCAGTGCCAGTACTTGCACTGCTGCGGTCGTTCACGGTGTTGGCGGCGGCGGTAGCAGACGCAACATTTTTACTACCACGCGTAGTTTGAGGGTTCACTGTATAATCAAACTTCAAATCTTGTCTTCCCCATGCTTTATCAAGATTAATTTCAAACTTCCTTATTGATTCGGAATCGACTACATACTGGGGCAGTGCGTTCCACTCATTTACCACTCTATCACAAAATGAGTTCTTTGCCTTTTCAAGCCTATTACTTTCTTTGTAAATTTTCGTAGAGTGTCCTCTCGTTCTTGTTCCCTCCCGCATCAAGAAGATACAGTACCTACACACACATCCTCATCATACTTTCCTGACACCATCTTAAAAGTCTCTATCATATCCCCTCTCTTTCTCCTATATGCCAGTGTCCTCAACCTCTGCTCATAGCCCGCGTTCTTCAACGTTGGTACTAGCTTGCTAGCTAGTGAGGATGCTCGCCCTCGTAGGGTTCAGACTCATATGAGGATGCTCGCCGCTCTTGGGTTAAGAATGAATATTTTCGTTGTTTCCTCTCTTGCCTTCCCTTCCTTTACTTTACATTCCTCTATTTAGTATTAAAATGTAAAACTTGCAAACTAAACAAACCAAAATTGGGACAAGGACAATATAAAGTCAAATTAAATTATCAAAATCACTATGTGGAAACAACGCTTACTGAAATGAAAATTATTAAATAAAAGAACACAATCCACCACATAGGGTGTACATTACTACATGAGCAAGTTAATCTACATTAGTGTATTATGTCTAAATAGAAACTAATTACCAGTTTGTTTCTTAATTCTTTCAGATGAATTAAGAAAATGTTATATTTTGGTACGTATATGAGAAGTTTTGTATAGGATCTGTGGTGTGTTTCAGATCTTTAATATGTTGTACAACATTGTGGAGACTGATAAGGCAGCAGAGGTACGCGGGGCAGCAGTACTGGTGGTTACTCTTCTTCTACAGGGACTTGGAGAGGACGCATTTACGGTATGGGGATAGTATTTATCTTTGTCTGCAACCATATGCCAAGGATATTTTGTTCAAATTTGAGAATTACGCTACTGTACCTTGTAACATTATTATCCTTGTTGTAGAGTGGTGATTTACTTATTTAAAAGATTTTAATACAGTAAAACCTCACGGCAGTACGTGTGGAGAGTGAGCAGAGCGAGTTCTTTGACCTGAATGTTGGTTTGAAACAGGGGTGTGTGATGTCCCCGTGGTTGTTTACTGTATATATGGATGGAGTTATGAAAGAAATACTATCAAGAGCAGTGGATGTTGGTGTATCGCTGAAAAGGGAGGGAATTGAGTGGAAGCTACCTATACTGCTGTTTGCGGATGATACAGTTCTGATGAGTGATAATGAATGGGAGTTGCAGGGTCTGGTAAATGAGTTTGGAACAGTGTGCGAAAAACGGAATTTGAAGGTAAATACGGGGAAGAGCAAGG
>JBAKBP010039150.1:0-15291 GCA_037953745.1 Lithodes maja
CTGTGTCTTCTCAGAGACCAGGGCGTTACTACCTCTGACACTTTTAGATTCTATATTCTCTTAACCCTATACAATATATCTACTCAAATGACCAGGGCGTTACTACACTCGTAGATTATATGTTCTCTTAACCTTATACAATATATTTACTCAAACGACCAGGGCGTTACTACACTCTTAGATTATATGTTCTCTTAACCCTCCAGCCCCGGGGGCTATAGCTCGCGACTGTGCTGCGGTACCGGGTGTTTTGACGATCTTTGGCCTATGTTAACTACTCTGTAAGTCAATGAATATGGCATGTAATGTTGTGAATAAAAAAGAATAATGTTCCACAAACCTTCCTCTGTCGAATGGTGTTGAGTAGAGGTCTCTAGCCCCTCTGGTTGCATAATGGTGAGCGCGGGAAGACGAGTGCTTTTCTGCGGCAAATTCTTCCCGCGTTCGAACGCGTCGCCCCGGCCATGGCTACGACGCACCTAGCCGCTCGTCGCGCCAAAGTATTTATCTCCCTTAGACGATTTTAGTGTTTGATATTGAGAATGTGATGTTTATTTGATATTTTCTAGTTATTTTGAGGCCAATTATATAAAATATGTTTATTAGGGTATCACTGTCACTGATATTGCTAATTTTCACTCGATACCGTACATTTTATTAGTAATTGAGGTAGGTTATTGTTGTATTAGGCACTGATTATTCGTTATTACAGGTGTTTATTATTCTTTGGTCATCAAGTATTGTGTCTTGTGTCACTTTCACTTTGATAAATATGCTTTAGAGTGTCACTGTCACTGATAATGCTCATTTTCACTCGATACCGTACATTTTATTAGTAATTGAGGTAGGTTATTGTTGTATTAGGCACTGATTATTCGTTATTACAGGTGTTTATTATTCTTTGGTCATCAAGTATTGTGTCTTGTGTCACTTTCACTTTGATAAATATGCTTTAGAGTGTCACTGTCACTGATAATGCTCATTTTCACTCGATACCGTACATTTTATTAGTAATTGAGGTAGGTTATTGTTGTATTAGGCACTGATTATTCGTTATCACAGGTGTTTATTATACTTTGGCCATCAAATATTAGGTCTTGTGTCACTTTCACTTTGACAAATATGCTTTAGAGAGTGTCACTGTCACTGATAATGCTCATTTTCACTCGATACCGTACACTTTATTAGTAATTGAGGTAGGTTATTGTTGTATTAGGCACTGATTATTCGTTATCACAGGTATTTATTATACTTTGGCCATCAAATATTAGGTCTTGTGTCACTTTCACTTAGTTATATGATTTGTAAACGTTTTATATACAATTTATTGTGTCTTTTTTCACTGATTTATATATTTCTATAGGTTCTAATCATATGAATGTCACTTGGTATATACATATGTGTCACTTTCACATATTATTATGGTGTAATTGTATTTGTATCAATTTTCTCATAATACATGACTTTTGTATTACAATAAATTGGTTTTCTTCCACTTTTTGCCTATATATAATTATAGTGTACATATTGTCATTTTATTTGGCAATTTCAGTATGATTATTAGAACTCCAGCTTGGAGTGGTAATCAAAGAAGCACTCTAAAGCACAGAGTGCCACCTTGCACTCCACACACTCCATGGTTGACTTTTTACCTGACCTCGGCCTCACCCTGCTGTTGTAGCAGACATGGCACCGCTTCTGCTGTGTTCTTCCTGATTCATTCTGAGGCAGGGAACCAAGCCTGTGCCTAATCAAGTATTGAGCACACTGCAAGCGGTCGATAACGGCGGGCCCAGGATGTGCCACTGCCCTCTGTGGCGTAGTATACTTCTCCAGGAGCTCCGTCAACACCTGCTTTTGGAACCTCCGCAGGCTATTGAACTTCAGGGGTGTGTTCACATTCCGAAGCTTGTATATATTGTAGGCATTCAGAACTGACATGTCCACCATATGCAGAAAGAACTTTTTGTACCATCTGCACGAGGTACGCAGGCAGTCAATGAAGCCTATCTGCATGTCGGACTTGTCCACCAGCCTCATGTTGATGTTGTAGTCCAGGACAGCATCGGGCTTGGTCACCCTGGCCTGGGTGCGGCGATCCACCTTGCCAGTCTCCACCATTTCCCCCTTGTGGATGGTGGTCAGGAGGTTGACCTTCCGCTGGTCGTGCCAGTGGATAGCCAGAATGGGCCCCGACTTCTTCTTGAACACATCACCTTTTTTGGTCTTTGGAGGGAAAGGTGGCATGCCCTTCCTTTTCCCTCGTACTGTGCCTACAGTCCCCGTCTTGCGCTCATGCAGGTACTGTGAGAGAGTGGGGGACGTGTAATAATTGTCCGTGTAGAGGACGTGATTCTTATGAAAGTAGCGGTCCATCATGGCTTGCACCACTGCTCCGCCAAAGCCAATGAGGGGGTCCACAAGCAAGTCCCCTTCCTTCCCGCTGTAGACCAGGAAGTCCAGGACATAGCCAGTTTGGCAGTCGCACAGCACAAAGAATTTTATGCCAAAGCGATGTCTTTTTGAGGGGATGTACTGCCGGAAGCTGAGTTTTCCCCGGAACAGCACAAGAGACTCGTCAATGACGACCTTGCGGAAGGGCTTGAAGTAGGAGGTGAAGCGTTCTCGCATCATCTCGTACAACGTCCTAATCTTCCACAGCTTGTCTGGGAGGTGGACGTCAAGGTTGGTGACAAGATGGAGCGCTGCGAGGATATCAAGGTACCGGTCGCGAGACATATATTTCCCGAAGGCAGGGGTGGATATCAGATCATTGGTGATCCAATAGTCAGGCAACCTATGCTTCTTGACATGAGGCATTAGCATGGTGAGTGCCAGGAACACTATGAACTCTTTATGAGTCACTGGGGTCCACTGCCTCATGTGGCCCTTGGTCACCTTGCCCAAAAAGTGGACCTGGAATTGGTGCTGCTTATTTGTCTCTTTGACAACATAGCCTACCACCTCCTCATCAAAGAAGGCCTCAAATAGTTCGTGTGGTGGAGCATTGGGGCCTGCAGGAAAATTGGGGGTAATGCCTGAACCCTCCAGTACCTCATCAAAAGCTGGCACATCAGGGTTGTATCCATCCTCATCAACTACGTCTTGCCACTGAAAAACGTAGAATGGGTCTTGTCTACACTGACGAGGAGCTCCAGCTGGTGGCCCAGCACGCCCAGGGCCAACTCGGGAGGCGCGCGCCCTAGGGCGGCGAGGGCGTCGGCCAGGGCGGCGGGCAGCACGACGGGCAGCACGACGCCGGGCCAAGCGGATGGGTCGAGGGTCGTCGATGTCCATATAGTCATCGTCAGAGTGGTCATCTTGCCCTGACGGTGGACCTATGTAATCATGGCCAGAGTCTTCAGAGAGGTGCCCTTCATCATCAGTGGCCCCCACATAATCTGGCGGGGAACCAGTGATGCGTGGGCGGCGTGCGGGTGGGCGAGGTGGGGAAGGAGTGGCAGGTGAGGCTGTGTCCCCCCGAGGTCCCGGGCTCCTTGGCCTGCGACGAGTGACAGAAAGCAATGATTCACTGTCACTAGGCCCAGGTATTGGTGATGCGAGCTCAAAGACTTCTTCAGGAAGACATGTTGAAGGCGGGAGAGGTGGGGAGGACCGTGGGGAAAGTTGCGGGGACAGTTGCGGGGACGTATGGCTGGGGCCGGCCGGGGTGGACGCCGCGGGAGCCTCGAACAAAACTCTCTTACTTTTCTTAATTTTCTTTGTATATTTCCTACCTTTCCCCTTTTCGGCAACAGTATGTCTCCTGTCGGGGGACCTAGGAGGCAAATAGGCCGAAAGTGGGGGGTCCTCAACCCTTGGCAATGGTGGGGGTGGTGGGGAAGAATGCGGGGCATCCGGGTCATCTTGGGTGGCGTGGGTAGATAAGGGAGACAATGGCGGACGAGAAGGGTCACCACGCTGACCCTCACTCACAGCCTCATCCTCACCAAGTATTTTTGCTTGTTCCCTAGCTGCCGCGGCCGCCTTCTCAAGTATTTTTTGCTTATACAAATGTAGCTTGAAAGGCGATTTACCTGGGGAAGGGCTTGGAGTCGTGTCACTTATGCGAAATTTGGTGAGTGACCTTGAACTCTCCCACTCACTCACTCTCTCAAGTTCACTGTCTTTAGGTAAACCAGCTTCCTCAACAACTGGTACATCACCTTCATCACTCTCATCACTGTCATGTTCTCTCGCAAATCCCAGGAATTGCTCTTCTTTGTCACTCTCATGGCCATAATCACTCGACTTATAATTACTGGAGTCGTCACTGACTTCATCATCAACATTATGCTTGGCATCAGCTCGCTCATAAAGTCTCAAAGTCGTCTCAATACCTCCGGGAGATAACACATTTAGGCGATGGCGTCGGGGTAAGGCGCGACGAACTAGCAAGGGCGTCGTAGGAAGCACGGTATCGGACACAGCGGAATCACTATTTGGCGTACTGTCCATGATGGCGTCGGGGTAGATACTGTTGTTGTGGCGTCGTTTACGCCGGGTGGCGCCACCTACCGTCCCATGATACCAAAAATGTACGCGCGGCATTCGAAAGCACGCACGCAAGCAATGGGCGTTCAAGAGCCCTTCCGGGTTGCGCGGGCCGAGGTTGTTATGGGCGTTCAAGAGCCCTTCCGGGTTGGAGGGGTTAACGTTACCAATAAATCATATGTTACATATATCACCTATTCAATAATAAACTTCAGTAAATGGCTTAATATGATCAGTACCTCAAAACCCCTACAAGAACAAGATTCATTGCTTTAATTCTCTACATAGATTCTACGATTACATTATTATCCTGGACTTAATGCTCGTAATGCATACCACGAAACTGACCGAATATTCCTTCAAACATTATAATTGATGTTTCTGTATAACAAAAGATTTCGTAGATCATACGGACTAGTGTCCTCCCTACCTATTTCTCAAACTAAAGCTGATCTAATTGCAACTATTCTTTATTTCCCCTGAGCCTTATAGTTGCTTATCTATTTAAGAATTATCCCCTCTTACTTTAATTTTAATATCTAGTTGCTGTCCTACCAGATCCTATACTATTGATAGCTAATCGGCATGGAGCCTTCTCTATCAAGAATAACTATTATCCTATTAACACATCATCATTTTATTTATGTACATAAGTCTAGTATCTTTCTCTTTAGTTTGTCCTATAAGAACACATCAATTATTATTTATGGAACCACTGGGTTAGTCATGAATTTTCTCTCTTTCTTTGAATCTGGTTCGGGCCCAATATGGGTCCTTAAAAAAACTATGCAGTACTACTAGGTGTTTACTGGAACAATTTCACCACCTCAGAGCTGGCCAATAGCTCAACTGGAAATCTTCGCTCCCATCTACTATCTGTCGTCCCTCTTGAATCGCTTGGCTGTAGGTATGCAAGCCAGCGATGTGACGACAGGCGGCCGGATACTGAAGGTGTATCCGCCTAGTAGGGGACAGCGATGCTAGGCCCGAGGTGGACTTTACTGGAACAAGTGATGAGGGCTGGGAGGCTGGAATAAGTGGATCCGAGTTCCCTTGAGTGCCCAAGCGAGAGAGAGAATGTGGGTTGCAAGAAGCTAGCCCAGTGGAACCCGAGAGGTGAATGACCCCGGCACCGACCGACCGACCGATGGCTGGAGTAAAGATATAAGCAACTATTACTAATATTTTTGGGAGGAGTTGGGGAGCATGGGAGTTGAAGATATTTTGGTGAGTGATTGGAGGATTTGTGGGATTGGTATAAGAACAAGATAAAGAGAGAAGTTAGAAATAAAGTTGAAGAGTAAAATAGGTTCCGGGCTCAACCAGAATGCTCCATTATTTATTTACTATACATAATATCTGATATATTAATAGTCGTTTCATTGTAGTCGGTGGAGTGTCATTGTATGCCTGTTTTTACTTCATAATAATGTATCCTGTAATTCATGAATACGTAGCAATTGGCTCGGTCCAGAATAGCTGAGCTCCGTTTCCTGTTGTTATTTATTACTCTCACTTCAATATTAAAACCAATGAATTTTTATTCTTATACCACGTCCTCCCGAACACACCCGAAGAAGCTTGTCCGGCAAAAACAGGCTAGCTGCAGTATCCCACCAATTCCTGCCCGACAAGCCTCCCAAAAATGCTGTTTAGAGACTCAGTATATAAGCGTCCTCCCAAGCACTCCCCCGACCAAGCCCCCGCTTCTGATCGGCGGGATATTGTATTATCCCACCGGACAGATCACGAGAACCCAGCAGCGGAAAGTGATCAGAGATTCTGCTAACCTAGCCTACTCTGTATTATGCAAACAGTTACACAAGATAAGATGGCTGAAGTAAAGATTGAATAAATATTTCAAATACTTAAAATTCGAGTTCATTAAAACTTTTATTATTTAAAACTTATTCCTAGTTAAAAACTTATGATTAGATGGAGGGCGCCATAATGAGCAGGAAGGAGGTGGTGTTCTGACCGTCGCGGGAAAAAGTCCCGCGACCTCGGTCACGCCCATCCACAGCGGAACTGGCACTTGCCTACGAGTGGTTCAGCCTAACCCAGGAAGTCTGATGGTAGTCTAAGACACCACATTTGTTTGGGTTATCTCAGACCACTCATCTACCCCCGATAGCTTGGGAGAGGCCTAGTCAAACGGTGGGGCCTCCGCGCACTGTCCGCTTCACTCCCTCCCACCCCCCAACCCACTCCCCATATCAAGAAAAGGTTAATGTTATGCTGGTTGGAGCAGCCACCTTGGTGGCTGCCCCACACAGCACATCCCAGTATGTGTGTATTGATTAAAAAGCTGGAAGGTTAGCGTTGGTTGGGGAAGCCACCTTGGTGGCTGCTCCACACAACACATCTTAGTATGTCTATATTTACTCAAAAGCTGGTAGGTTAGCACTGGTTTGGCTGCCCCACACAGTACTTCTTAGTAGGTTAGTTTTTGGTTTGAATACTTAGTTAAAGGTATATATGGGAAGAGGATTGTCGAGTTGTGCTGCATCATAGCTGCTCTTGAAAATATAAGGTTGATGTCGGATCAGTTCAATGTCGGGGAATAATTGATTAAATTGTGTGTCTATATCGAGTAAACTTACCTTGTCCCAAGTTACTTTTGCTTGTTCATGTAATATTAAATTTATAGGTTGCATATGTGAACGGTTGTGCAGCTCTTCACTTCTGGTTAGTGTATGTTGTGGATAAATTTTAAGCATTTGTCTTGACAAACTTGTAGTTTGTTCATTAGGTTTGGTCTAATTATATTTAATGGTGAGGCTGGGTATGTTAGGACAGATCTTATAAGTGCCATGTATAATTTTTCTTTGGTCTGTATTGATGTGTCTTTAAAAATGGATATATCATTAAGGACTTTTTTACTTCTGACTTTTTCACTTATGAAGGATTGATAACCATATTTTGTAATTTTTAACCCCAGAACTGTACCTTCGTTTGAGTAGTTAATAATATTATTGTTTATTTCTAGAGGTGGATAGGTTTTCTTAGTTAGTGGAATAACTTTGAATTTTTGTAAATTAGTTTTTATCTTCCACATTTTTTCGAAGGTGTTAATTGATTCAATCGCTCTCTTTACGCTTCTGACTGCCATGTTAGTTGATTTACTTGGAACTGAGATTATTTGAGTAATGTCATCAGCGTAGATTACATGCTCACTGTTTGGCGTTGGTTGTGGCATATCAGAGGTGTATATTGCATATAAGAGAGCGGATAGGCATCCTCCCTGGGGAACTCCACTTTGTAGTAAGAATTTGGGACCCAAGACCTTTCCTATTTGTATTTGGGCATATCTGTCTTGTAGGTATGAGCATAAAAGCCTTTCAATGTTTGTATGTAGGCCAAGGTTGAGTAATTTATATTGCAATCCCATGTGCCAGACTTTATCAAAGGCCTTTGACACATCACGAAGTATCATTATAGTTTGGTGTCCTTGAGTTTTTTATTTTGCTATAATTTCTGTAATAATTGCAATGGCTGTTTGAGTACCTCTATACCTTCGAAAACCATTTTGTCTTGGATTCATTGTGTTCTCTAATTGCGGAATAATTCTGTTGTGTATTATTTTTCTAGCACCTTGCCTAAGAATTCCAATAGCGATATGGGTCTATAGTTGGATATTAGTGTTTTATCTTTGTTTGCTTTAGGTATGAATATCATTTTAGCAGTTTTAAAGGCACTCGGGAAATAACCTACCGATAGTATAGCGTTGAAAATGTGGATAATAGACGAGATTATATTTTGTGGTGCATTCAAAATCATATTTCTTGTTATTCCTGATGTTCCTGGCGATTTTTCCTTAAAAGATCTTAGTCTGTGAAAAAACTCAACCTCATTTATAAGTCTAAGATCTCGAATTCTGCCAAGATCTACACGGGCAAATGGTTCCATCCTGTTCGCATTATTGATCATCCATCTATTTATAGTGTTTTCATGCAGTCTGTCAAATTCTTGATTTTCTTCATCACTAATTTTAAATGTATTAGCCCACTCTCTTCTAAATGCCGCTTCTATATCTTTATCACTCTCCAATTCCACTCCGTTGTGATCTTTAATTTTGTATACCCTGTCTTCTCTGGTACCAATTATTTTTGTTATATTTCTCCAAAAGACCTTAGGATCTCTCTCTTCATTTATATTGTAAATAACCCTGTCCCATTTATTCTTAGCTGAAACAATACATTCTTCTTTTAGTTCTGCTTGTATTCTTTTTATGTTATCGATTACTGTTTTGTCCGCTCCAAATAATTCAATATAAGACTTAAGATTAACGAAAACTGTTTGTAGCATTCTCATTCTGTCTGTTATTTTATTATGTGGTAAAGTTTTGTATGTTGTCTTAGGAATATTATTTTCAGCAGCCATTTTTATTGCATTTGTTACTTTGTTACTTTAGTTTGCAAGTTTTACATTTTAATTTATTTATTTCTTCCTCAATACTAACTATTGGTTTGTTTTCTAGGTTAGGAATTTCATAGTTATTTAAGTCTCCTTTATACTCATCCCATCTGGCTTTACTCATGGCAAATCTTTCTTGTACAGGTATTTGAATTGGGCTAGTTGATAATGTAAATATGATAGGTACATTATCACTAATGGTGATCGGACCTTGTTGGATATGGTAATTATGATATGTTTTATTATTGGTTAGTATTATATCTGGATTGCTTGTAGTTCTATGGCCAAGACAAGTATAGAAGTGTGGGCCAATAAATCTTAATCTACCAGTGTTGATCAATGTGTTAATTCCTCTACCTACGTTATTCATATCATTATTGCCGAATATGGTATGTCTTGCATTAAAATCTCCTATTATATATGTTGGTTGGGTGAAATTCATAAGGTTAATGAGGTCAGGGTAAGGTAAGTAAGGTCTTCTAGGTGGAAGATAGAGAGTTGCAATAATTATGTCTCCAGTTGTTGTTGATACTTTGATGGCCAAACAGTCACTTTGAAAGTTGTCTATGATTTTGTGCTTTATATGTTTTTTCACAGCAATTGCAGTGCCGTCATGCACTTCATTATTTTTATTTGATTGGTAAATTACATAATTTAATATTTTAATTTTTTCATTATCTACCTGACCATGGCTATTTAGCAAAATGATGTTTGGGTCAATCTCTGCATATGTATTTAATAGTTGTACTTTGTGTGTTTTCCAGTGTCTTACATTGTGTTGCATTATTTTGAATGTGATGTTCATATTTTACTTATTCGCTTTGACTGGTGATCTGGTGTGGTTCTTGTTTCTAGCATTTCTTTTCTTCCTGAAGGTAGACTCGTCTAGCTTTTTAAATACTGTTTGTTTGTATTTTATTTGGTCAGCGTTTAGCAGGGCCTGCACAAGTTTTTCTTCATATTCTTTATTTGTATATACCCATTTGATATTTCCCTGCATAATGCCTGTTATGATTTCCTTGTGGGTTGTTTGAGGTCGTCGGTTAAAGTTTTGACCTATGTAAAAGGTAAGATCTAGTGTATCTGCACTCCATGTTGATCTGGATTGTTGACTGTATTCTTTATTGATGGTTCCTGTTTCTCTTCCTATAGACTTTCTTCTGTATGTTGTATCATTATTCTGCAAATCTCTTATAGGTTTAGCAGCTGTAGTACTTTCGGGGTTGTGGGTTTTGGATTGTACTTGCCGGTCTGTTTCAGTAGATTGTATACCTATGGCTTGTTCAAGTGCTGGGGGTTGTGCTATGATTTGTTGTGTACTTTCTTCCATATTGTTGATGTTTTCTGATACTTCGTTCATTCTGGTTTCTGTTGTTGTATATGAGGCTTGTAGTACCTTACTTGAGTCTGGATTTTCGGGGAACCACATCTCCTCTATTCCGTTCTCTTTGAGAATCTTGTTTAATTCTGTCTTGTAGCATCCGGGGTTACTGATATTCATGACATGTGCATGCAGTATGCATATTAGGAGGTTTGTATGTTTGATCTCGCTGAGGTTAATGGTTGTCTTTGGTTCGTGATGTGGGGTCGCTTCCTTTGTGGCTGCTTTCACAATACTTGCAAAAGTTTGATTTTCTTTGATCAGTTTGTCTTGGGCCTTCTCCTCCAACTTCAGTTTCATCTTTTCTTTTCTTATTGGACAACTCATTGCAAGAGCTCTGTGTTCAGTTTTAGGCCTATCTTGTTTTATGCAATTTATACATGCTTTATTTTGGTTACTGCAATTATCCCATTTATGACCGTGTTGTCCACATTCTGAGCATGTCATATTTGGTTCTTTGCAGTCTCTAGTTTGGTGGTCTTCTACTGCTAAACATCTGAAGCAGGGCAGAAGGTTTGCAAAGGTCTCTCGTTGGCATTGATTAGGTGTGATGCTCATGTTGAATGCTAAAATGCCTCTCTCTAGTACATTATCAGCCATGGCAGTTTCTTTCAGTCGGATTTTCAGCAGATGTGTAAATTCACGGATCTTTATTACCTCATCTATTTTTAGCCATTCGTTCTTGTCTTCTATTTCTTGTTTCAGCTCTTCTTTGCTATGACTGCCGATGTGATTATCTATTTGTTTAATAAACACTGTCCGTCTAACCCTTACTTCTGGAGGAATCACAATCTCTATGCCATTTTGCTTGTACATATCAATGGCTTCCTGCTGCAGCAATTTATCTGCCTCTTCTTCGCTTCTGCATATTGCCTTATACCCATCATACGTTGGGAAAAAACGTGCAAATGCTATATGGAAATTCTGGTAGGCAATCTGCGATATTCGTTGTACAGAAGTGTCTTTTTCTTTATCTATTATTTTCAGTCGGACTTTGGAAGACATTATTTAAGATGAGAGTTCAATATTTCATGTCTCAATGATGGTTAATCTATTAATAGTGGTGGAAACTTATTACAGTAAGGAGAGGATATAAGAGTAAAAGGGAATATGAGTGAGAGAGGTTAAGTATAGAGTTTCTGGGCACCAATTGGATGGGTATCCCCATCAAAACATCAAAAGAGAAACGACTTAGGGGTTGGAGTGGCGGAATGAGATATGTGCTGCCTCTCTCTGATTGGTTGATGGAGTTCACACTTGATCCACATACAATACCAAGCTCTCCAAGAAGGCTATGGTTGTGGCTATGGTAAAAACAACTCAAAAGGAATGTGACGTTACAACAAGTGGGTAATCACAAGAATTTAGTTAAAAAACGAAATATAAAACAAAGGCAACAAGACTCAAAAGGAATTTGACGTTAAAACAAGTGGGAAGCTCTGTTCAAGGTCCTTTAAAAACAAAATATATAAAAAGGTTACAAATAAAACCTAAATCGTACCCAGGACACCCCTACGGAGTGCCCTAAAGCTAAATCCTACCTAGTCCCTCGGACTCAGGATCTCAGAGAACTCGCCACCTGCTAAAAAGTGTCGTACGAGCTCTGAGACCCTCGTCAGAGGGATACCTATCACTACTTGAAGAATAAAAACCCTACCCACCTGCCTCCTATAACCAGGGGCGAATCCCCCCCCCCCCCCTCGTGGCAATGCCCTCGGGGTTCAGCGTCGTACTACAGGCGGGTGTCTACTGGGCAGGGTGGGTACTTACACAAAACATTTAAAAAAGGGATACAAGGTAAAAAAAAGGACCTTGAACAGAGCACGAGATTGTTAGTTGGAAAATACTACACAATCTCAGAGAGTAGTCTGGCAGAGCTCTCCTGAAGGGTATGAAGACTTCTGGAGTTAGAGCTGGAGCTGGAGCTACTGTGGACTGGACTGTGACTGGACTGGGTCCAATTTGCGACCCCGGCAGGAACGGAACGGAAGTATATAGGAAAGGTGAAGCAAGTAATAATAATTTTGATCACTCTTATGCTTCGAATACTAGAGTTGGTACAGAGGAAGTAGTAGGGGGTGAGGAAGTGAATTTTAGTAGGAGATGAAGGCGTCGGGGCTTGACCCAACTTGCGTGAGCTGGTTTTTGTTGGAGAGACAGTTTGAGGATACTTTTCGAGAGGGGACAGGACGGACAACACATAGGGAACGGAAGTATATAGGAACGGTGAAGCAAGTAATCAAATTTACCCTAGTGATACGACCTACGCCAAGGCCGATTTTACACTCCAGGTACCCAGTTTAACGTATGGGTGGGACGAGGCGAACACGAGAGAAGGCCTGCCCAATGGCCACTGAGCAATCCTGGTGGCTAACCAAGTTCTCATTCTCGTGTGTTGATTGGTTGTAGGAAGCCACCAATCAGGCCCCTGAATTCATTTTAGCCACCATGAATCCAGGTACTCATTTTCGTCTGAGTGAGACGGAACTGACAGGGAATGGAGTTTGTTCAACACTCCTGGGCTACTTGAACCCTGGTGGCAAGCCAGGGAAATTTCACCCACCCCTAGGGCAACATCTGGTCAATGTCGGTACCGGGTGCAATCACCCCCAGGCGCGGTCACCCAGCCTCCCCCACCCCCTTGATATAGTCCCGCCTCCCGCTCTCCGGCGGTGTGATTGGCTGAGCCGTCTGCTCGGCCGTGCAACGTTCTGGCCGCGACTTGAATATGCGCGACTTGAATATTCCTACCCTTCGTCTCCACTCTCCATAATACGTTCCTGGAAGCAGACTTAAGTAACTCGCAAGATACCGTAATTTTTGGCGACTTTAATTTACCTGTGACCAAGTGGGGCGATACTCTTACTTCACACTCCGGACATGACTTGTATGCGAACTTGCAAGAGAGTTCACTCTATCAATTTGTTCGATCGCCGACCCGTGGTAATAACGTTTTTGACATTGTACTTGCAACCAAAGAAGAATTAATAGAGAATTTGAATGTTGGTGATGAATTCAATAACAGCGACCAATGTACGATAACTTTCACTTTAAAGTTTACTAGTAACGAGCCAATTAGCAGCATCGAAAAAGTCCCTAATTTCAAGAAAGCAAACTTTCATAAACTTAGAGCTATGTTTAAAGAAACTGACTGGAGCTTTTTAATTAACAATAACCACATAAATACATCTTGGTAATTATTCGAAACCACTGACCTAAAATCAGTGCAAGACTGCATACCATCGAAAATAAGGCGTACAGGCCATAATAATAAGCCCAAATGGTGGAATAAAGATATTTCAAACTGTCTGCTTGCTAAAAAGTTTGCTAATGATAGATTAAAATCCTCACAAAATGACGAAGAACGGGTGAAATTTGTAGAGCTACGACGCAAAGCCAAAAAGTTAATTAAACAAAGTAAATAGACCCTGGAGTTACATGTTACGAATCAAAGTAAAACAAAACCGAAAGAATTCTATAGTTATATCAGAAAGAAAAAAGTAGTTACTTCAACTGTTGGACCGTTAGTCGATGAAAATGGAGAATACACCAAAGACGAAGTACAAATGAGTAATGCCCTCAATACCTTCTTTGCATCAGTTTTTACAACAGAAGTCCTCAGTGATATCCCTACACCATCGCCGATTCAGATTGATAATTCAGATGTTCTAAGCAATATCACCGTTACAGAGAGAGAAGTATTGAATTGTTTAGATAAACTCAAGGTAAATAAAACGCCTGGACCTGATACAATCTCACCTAGAGTTCTAAAGGAAGCTAATGATGAGCTCTCCAAACCACTGACATTGCTATTCAATAAATCCTTGCAGTCTGGAACTATGCCTTATCAGTGGAAGCTAGCCAACGTAACACCGATATTCAAAAAAGGCAGCAAATCCCTACCCAGTAACTATCGTCCAATTAGCTTAACCTCAGTTGTATGTAAAATGCTAGAAACACTCATAAGAGACAGACTCATAAATCACTTGCAGGAAAATAACATACTTAAAGATACTCAACACGGCTTTCGTAAAAAACGTTCCTGTTTAACAAACCTCTTAGACTTCTTCCACGATATCCTCAACCTCTACGATGAGAGTAAAGCTGTAGATATTATATACCTTGATTTTCAAAAGGCCTTTGACAAAGTTCCCCACAAACGTTTACTGCTAAAACTAAAAGCGCATGGAATACAAGACGGTGTCTTGAAATGGATAGAAAATTGGCTCAGCGACAGAAAGCAAAGAGTAGTCATAAACGGTAAGGCATCTAAATGGACCAATGTAAGTAGCGAGGTACCCCAGGGATCGGTACTAGGACCATTCTCTTTCTAATTTACATCAACAACATCGATGAGGGTCTCACCTGTACAATCTCAAAATTTGCTGACGATACAAAAATTGCAAATAGCGTACTCTCAAATGAACAAGTTGACGATATGCAACACAATCTAGATAAGTTGTCATGTTGGGCCCAAATTTGGCAAATGAGTTTCAATGCGGATAAATGTAAAGTACTACATATCGGATACCAAAATGAGAAAGCAAACTATTCGATGAATGGAACTCAGCTTAAGAATGTAAACAGAGAAACCAATCTGGGAGTAACAATATCGAGTCACCTAAAACCGAGTCAACAATGTTCAGAAGTTGTTAAGAAGGCAAACAAAATAATTGGCTTTATAGGCAGGTCATTTGAGCATAAATCCAAAGACGTTATCCTAACCCTTTACAATTCCTTAGTCCGCCCTCTTCTGGAATACTGCGTTCAATCCTGGTGCCCTTATTACCAAAAAGATATAGACAAGCTAGAACGAGTTCAACGTAGAGTTACCAAAATGATACTTAGCCTAAAGAACAAACCATACGAGAAGCGTCGTAGAGAATTAAATCTATTTCCTTTAACCCAGCGCAGATTAAGAGGCGACTTAATTCAAGTGTTCAAAATCATCAAAGGCATCGACAATATGAATTGTAGTAAGTACTTCACTATCGACCAAT
>JBAKBP010039151.1:0-15289 GCA_037953745.1 Lithodes maja
TAATTAGAAACTACCACGTACAAGTTACTGTCCTAAGCATCATATTATGCGTACTTGTTACGTAAAAAAGGAACATTCACAATGACGTAACAATGTCATACTTACCGACATAACGATTAACATAATTATTAAAAACATTATTTGTTAACATGATAATTACGTTAAAAGTACATGCACTACTGACGTAGATTGATTCCCCTATAGCATCACAATAACACGTAAGTTACCACGTAAATGTGGGCGCTCACAATAACGTAAAAACTTCATGCTTCCAGACGTAATGGGTAACATGCTAATAACATTTTGTGTGAACGTGATCGTTACATTATAAAACACGTACTCTTGACGTACTACGTTACGTGCCAATAACATCATAATGATACATACATCGTTAATGGTGGCGCTCGCAGTGACGTTATATCGTTGTAATTGCTGATGTAATGAATAACGTGCTAATAACGTTTTGTTTAAACGTGAGCATAGTACTTTAGTTACACGTACCGATTACATACATTTGTGGGTCGCGGGAGGCTGAACCTCTGCTGAGCCCAGAAATAAAATTTAATTTTTTTTTCTTGTTCTATAATGCTTCTTTCAACATAGGAGAATAGCATAGGAGGGAACAAAAAAACATATCGCATCCATAACCCCCCGGGCCGGGGGTTCGCCCACGACCCCAGAAAAACCAAAAATATTTGCTTTAAGCCACTAAAATAAATTTGTTGTCTTTTGTCTTAAGGGCTTCTGTAAGCAATAGAAATGATCATATGAGGGCATAAACACCCATATGACATCCCTAGCACCCGTCTGGGGGGGGCCCCAATATCATGGATTTTGGTAAAAAATGGTGTGAAATTATTTTGTCAAGCTTGCTCCTGACAACATTTTAGTTTAGTAGGTCATAAAACTCGATCTTCTATTAGCGCGCCATGATAGAAAACGTTCTCTAAGGAGGACTAACTATAATTTCTCCCCCAAAATGGTATTTGTCTGCTGAAAATCTAAGAATTTCAGTGGCCAGCGATCATATATTGGCACTTACGAGTGCATCTATATTTTTTTGTATTGCTCAAATTCATTCCCCTTCTAAACACTATACATAGGGGTATATAGGAACGCCTGTACGTTTAGATAATGGCCGTTTTTGCCGAAAAAATCCAAGTTTTGACCATTTTTGTATCAAAATCCGCTGTACCCCATAAATAATTATATATATTTTTTTCAGCACCTTCTATTATTCAATTGGGTAAACAAAAACGCTACGTTGTAGAGGATGCTTGTAGGATACGCCATGCAAAGATTGCGGGAAATTTGAACAATTTTGAGTGACTAGATGATTTTACAAATAGTGCAATGAAATTCTGCCCTCGCGAGCACGCGCATACGCATAGAGAGCAGATTTGTTCAGCGAATCTTAGTATTTCCATTGGTAATAAGATGGTATAATGCCAGAAACACAATCACTTATACATGCTGACTTGGGGGTCAAAGGTTCAGCCTCCTCTTTTACGGACTGTATCACATGTTAAGGGGAGCATCTGACATGCCAGATCAAGAACATGTTTATGCCATATTTATTTTAAATATGCATTAATCACTTTCATAATTATTTGGTATGATGAAATTACAACATATACATGAATATAAGACCTCATATCGCCTTCTAGCCACCCCCATTTAGGGGGCAGTGCCCCCCTCCCTAAATTTTCAAAACGCTACTCCACTATTAATGGTCCCATCCCCTTCATATTTATTTGGGTGATAGTACTAAGGGTGATTTTCAATGTTATGCCCTAATAGTTTTGTTGTTTGCTTATGTTTATTGTTTAATTTTTTTTTTATTTTTGCCAATCATTTGCAAGGATTTTTTTTTTCCAAAAAATAATATCCACAGATATAATAAATATATAAAAAATACCTTTGACGAGAGAAGATTCTTCTTCCTCCCAGTTTTTGTTTCATCACAATCAACCCAAAACTAACTGAGGAGTAGCAATTTGAATATGAAAAACTTATGTTTTGAGATACGGGCCTTTGAAGTTTGTGAAGAGTAGGGGTGCAGCCCACCACGGACGGGGGAGAATGCACATAACTCGGTAATTATATGGAATTTCTGCAGGAATTATTCTCACAATACTGCTGAAAGTGTTACTATTTCTCAGATTTTTTTTCCAATCTGGCATGTAAGAGGCTCCCCTTATGAACGTGCTAATTACGTGTTGCTAGCATCCTACTAACGTGTTTACATAGCGTAATGGTATATAAAGCAATTAGTCTTAACAACGTTACAGCGACGATATTACGTTATATAACTAAGTCGTGTTATTGCGTCGGTAACCACGCCGCACCGCCACTACACATTTACGTAGTACTTACGTGTTTACATAATGTGATAGTAACCAAAGCGATTCGTTTTGACAACTTAATAGCGACGATATTACGTTATACAACTACGTCCTGTTATTACTTCAATACCAAAGTCGCTGCGATTCTTCACGTTTACATAGTATACACGTGTTTACAAAACGTGAGGGTAACAGAAGCAATTTATCTTAACAACGTAATAGAGATGATATTACGTTATATAACTACGTCGTGATATTACTTTGGTAACCACGTCGCTGCGACTCTACACATTTACGCAATATTCACGTGTTTACGTAACGTAATGGTAAACAAAGCAATTCATCTTAACGACGTAAGAAAGACGATATGTTATATAACTACGTCCTGTTATTACGTCAGTAACCATGTCGCTGCGACTCTACGCATTTACATAGCATTCACGTGTTTACGTAGCGTAATAATAACTAAAGTAATTCAATACGTCAATTTCGTCAATATCTAAGTCGCTGCGACTCTACTCATTTACGTAGTATTCACGTGTTTACATAACGTAATGGTAACAAAAGAAATCTATTTTAACACCTTATTGGCGGGCTAGGCGGTCTATTTATATGTACCGCCCAGCGGGGTGTTTTTAGCCAAAATAGGGCTGTTTACGTGATCATTTTCATGCCTAAATAAGACCCAGAGCGTAAAACAAGTATCTATCCCTGAAAGGGCATAAACAGAGCTTTCCAATGACACCACAACGATCCTTTTATGACCGCTAGTTTTCTTGCAACAACCGCGCAACACGAGTGCAAAAAGCATGTAATTCGGTACTTTCCCCATACAATTCAGTATGTAGCGAGTGAGAGAGGAAGGGAGGAGGTGGGATTCGTGTCAGTAGGTTCGCCGCGGTGGTCTGGAGCAGTCATACGCTCGCTACTCTCCTGCCACCACTTGTCTCTCTCTCTCAGCAACATTACGTGCTGAAAATGCCACACGACCTATGTCGCGCGCCGCCAGATAGTCAAAATTTATTATACTCGACTTATGTTGTGGGCCGCTAGTTAGGGATTAACAACGGAATAGAGACGATATTAGGTTATATAACTACGTCCTGTTATTACGTCGGTAACCACGTCGCTGCAACTCAACACATTAACTTAGCATTCACATGTTCACATAACATAATGGTAACCAAAGTAATTTATCCTAACAATGTAACAGTGACAATATTACGTTATTTAACTAGGTTTTGTTATTATATCAGTAACCACGTTGCTGCCACTTTACACATAGACGTAGTATTCACGTGTTTATATAACGTAATGATAACCATTAACCCGTACAGCCCCAGCGACGCGTCTGACGCGTCGGCGATGTATGTAACGCACAGCCCCAGCGACGCGTCTGACGAGTCACCCTAATTGCTCCGACCGTAACCTCAGGTGTAGCCACTCGAGAGGGCTCAGATTTGTATGGGAACTGTGTACGTATCCCACGCAACCGTGCCGATGGTTGAAAACTCTCAAAGTCCACGTGCGTGCGCGTGAGCGCGCAATAACCTGGTTTTTTGGGGTAATTGCCTTCAATTTTTTACTCTTGTAAAATACGTTTTGGGGGGCTCTGTAGGACCATTCTTTAAGCTTTTTGAGCGGTTTTTCGTGGTTTTTCCTTCATTCCTAACCCATTCGCTATTTTTTCTGGAATAAAACCATTTTTTGAAAACCGGCCGGGTTCTGGTGAACAAACATTACAAAACTAGCCGGGGCTCCACGGGTTAAAGCAATTCGTCTTAACACCATATCAGCAACGATATTGTTATATAACTACGTCGTATTATTACGTCAGCACACACTTCGCCACGACTCTATACATTTGAGTTGTATTTGTGTTTACTTAATGTAATGTTAACCAAAGCAATTCATCTTAAACGCAACAGCAACGATATTACGTTATATAAGTACGTCCTATTATTACGTTAGTAACCACGTCGCTGCAACTCTACAAATTTACGTTGCATTCACATGTTTACATTCCGTAATGGTAGCCAAAGTAATTCGTCTTAACAACGTAACAGTGACAATATTATGTTATATAAATATGTCGTGTTCTTACGTCGGTAACCACGTCGCTGCTACTCTACACAATTATGTAGTATTCACGTGTTTACATAACGTGATGGTAACAAAAGCAATTTATCTTAACGTAATAAAGAAGAAATTACGTTATATAAATATGTCGTGTTCTTAAGTCGGTAACCACGTCGCTGCTACTCTACACATTTACGTAGCATACACATGTTTACACAACGTAATGGTAACCAAAGCAATTCGTCTTAACAACTTAACAGTGACAATATTATGTTATATAACTACGTCTTGTTATTACGTCGGTAACCATGTCGCTGCGACTCTACACATTTACATACTATTTACTTGTTTGTACAACGTAATGGTAACCAAAGCAAAGTATTTTGTCTTAACAACGTAACAGATACGATATTACATTATATAATTACGTCCTATTATTTCGTCGGTAACTACGTGTCCCTTGATTTGGCACTGTCACTCTTTCAAAAGTGGGGGAGGCACTCGCTGCAGGCAGTTATGCCTTTTGTCTCCCTCATTCACATAGAAAAAAAAAAAAAAAAAAAACGACGATATTACGTTATATAACTATGTCGTGTTATTAAGTCTATAACCACGTCGCCACGTCTCTACACATTTACAGTATTTACGTAATAAAGAACGTAATGGTAACTAAAGCGATTTGTCTTAACAACGTAACAGCGATGATCTTACGTTATTTAACTACGTCCTGTTATTATGTCAATACCCAAGTCGCTGCGACTAAACATTTGTGTAGTATTCACGTGTTTACGTAACGTAATGGTAACCAAAGCCATTTATCTAAACAACGTAATAGAGACGATATTACGTCATATAACTACGTCCTGTTATAATTTACGTTGGTATCCACGTCGCTGCGACTCTACACATTTTCTTAGTTTACATAACGTAATGGTAACCAGAGCAGTTAATCTAAACAACGTAATAGAGACGATATTATGTTATATAAATACGTCCTGTTATTACGTCGTAACCACGTTGCTGCAATTCTACACATTTACATAGCATTCACATGTTTAGATAACATAATGGTTACCAAAGCAATTCGTCTTAACTACGTAACAGTGACAATATTACGTTATATAACTACGTTGTGTTATTATCTCAGTAACCACGTCGCTGCAACACTACACATTTACGTAGTATTTACGTGTTTACAAAACTTAATGATAGGAAAAGCAATTCATCTTAACAATGTATCAGCAACGACATTACTTTATATAATTACGTCCTATTATTACGTCGGTGGTGGCCCTTGATTTTGGCCCTGTCACTCTCTCAAAACTGGAGGAGGAACTCGCTACAGGCAGTTATGCCTTTTGTATCCCTCATTCACATAGGAAAAAAAAAACAAAAAAAACCAGCAACGATATTACGTTATATAACAACGTTGTGTTATTACGTCGAGAACCACGTCGCCACGACTCTACACATTTACATAGTATTTACGTATTTACAGAACGTAATAGTAACCAAAGCGATTTGTCTTAACAACGTAACTGCGACGATATTACGTTATATAACTACGTCCTGTTATTACGTCGGTAACCACGTCGCTGCGACTCTACGCATTTACATAGCATTCACGTGTTTACGTAACGTAATAATAACTAAAGTAATTCAATACGTCAATTTCGTCAATACCTAAGTCGCTGCGACTCTACACATTTACATAGTATTTACGTATTTACAAAACGTAATGGTAACCAAAGCGATTTGTCTTAACAACGTAACTGCGACGATATTACGTTATATAACTACGTCCTGTTATTACGTCGGTAACCACGTCGCTGCGACTCTACACATAAACGTAGTATTTACGTGTTTACATAACGTAATGGTTACCAAAGCAATTTATCTTAACGTAATAGAGACGATATTACGTTATATAACTACGTCCTGTTATTACGTTGGTAACCACGTCGCTGCGACTCTACGCATTTACATAGCATTCACGTGTTTACGTAACGTAATAATAACTAAAGTAATTCAATACGTCAATTTCGTCAATCCTAAGTCACTGCGACTCTACACATTTACAAAACGTAATGGTATCCAAAGCGATTTGTTTTAACAACGTAACTGCGACGATATTACATTATATAACTACGTCCTGTTATTACGTCGGTTACCACGTCGCTGCGACTCTACACATAAACGTAGTATTTACGTGTTTACATAGCGTAATGGTTACCAAAGTAATTTATCTTAACAAGGTAATAGAGACGATATTACGTTATATAACTACGTCCTGTTATTACGTTGGTAACCACGTTGCTGCAACTCAACACATTAACTTAGCATTCACGTGTTCACATAACATAATGGTAACCAAAGCAATTTGTCCTAATAATGTAACAGTGACAATATTACGTTATTTAACTACGTTTTGTTATTATATCAGTAACCACGTTCTGCCACTTTACACATAGACATAGTATTCACATGTTTATATAACTTAATGATAACCATTAAAGCAATTCGTCTTAACACCATATCAGCAACGATATTGTTATATAACTACGTCGTGTTATTACGTCAGCACACACTTCGCCACGACTCTACACATTTGAGTTGTATTTATGTGTTTACTTAATGTAATGTTAACCAAAGCAATTCGTCTTAACAACGCAAAAGCAACGATATTACGTTATATAAGTACGTCCTATTATTACGTTAGTAACCACGTCGCTGCAACTCTACACATATACGTAGTATTTACGTGTTTATATAATGTAATGGTTACCAAAGCAATTTATCTTAACAACGTAATAGAGACGATATTACGTTATATAACTACGTCCTGTTATGTTGGTAACCACATCGTAGCGACTCTACACATTTACATAGCATTCACATGTTTTCATAATGTAATAGTAGCCGAAGCAATTAGTCTTAACAACGTAAAAGTGACAATATTACGCTATATAACTACGTTGTGATATTACGCAGGTAGCCATGTCGCTGCGACTAAACACATTTTTGTAGTATTCACTTGTTTACATAACGTAATGGTAACCAAAGCAGTTTCTCTAAACAAATAATAGAGACGATATTATGTTATATAACTACGTCGTTTTATTACGTCGGTAACCACGTCGCTGCGATTTTACACATTTACATAGCAGTCACGTGTTTAGATAACAATGGTAACCAAAGCAATTCGTCTTAACAACGTAACAGTGACAATATTACGTTATATAACTACGTTGTGTTATTATGTCGGTAACCACAACGGTGCGACTCTACACATTTACGTAGTATTCACATGTTTTCATAACGTAAAGATTACCCTAAGCAATTCCTCTTAACAACATAACAGCAATGATGTTATGTTATATAACTACTATAACTACATATTGTTATTACGTCGGAACACACGTCACCATGACTCTACATATTTACTTAGTATTTATGTGTTTACATAACGTAATGTTAACCAAAGCAATTCATCTTAACAACGTAACGTTCTCCTTTCTCAGAAATCTCCCTCTTAGGAGATTTCAACGTTCACCACCGCCATTGGCTCTCCTCTCACACTACTGATCCACCTGGTGAACAAGCCTACGTCTTTTCTATCCTAAATGACCTAGAGCAGTTAGTTCAGCAACCCACCCGTATCCCGGATCGCATCGGAGATCGGCCCAACATTCTTGACCTGTTTCTAACTTCTAACCCTTCTTCTTATACTGTCGATCTTTTCTCTCCTTTGGGCTCCTCCGACCATAAACTTATCTCTGTCACCTGTCCTATCTCTCCAGTACAGCCACCCGATCCTCCTAGCCGGCGGCGCTTGTGGCACTTTGGCGCTGCCGACTGGGAGGCTCTTCGGCAGTACTTCTTTGATTTCCCATGGAATGATTTCTGCTTCCATGGCCGAGGACCCTCGGAGAGTGCTGAACGCATTACCGAGGTAATCCTATCGGGCATGGAAGCATACATTCCATTCTCTTTCTCTCAGACTAATGCTAAAAAATCTTGGTTTACTCACGCCTGTTCTACTGCTGTCCGCAATAAGGAGGAAGCATTCAAACGGTACCGACGCCTTAAAACTCAAGACTCTTATTCTTCATATGTTTCTGCCCGGAATCAAGCCAAATCTGTTCTTCGACTTGCCAAACACTCTTTCATCAATAATAAATGCACTGAACTATCCAACTCTAGCTCTTCCCAAGCTTTCTGGCATCTAGCCAAAAACCTCTCCAACAATTTCTCTTCCTCGTCTTTCCCTCCCCTTTCCCACTCTGATGGCTCAACCATCACTTCTTCCTCTGACAAAGCTAAACTCTTCGCTCAAACTTTTGCTAGAAACTCCACCTTGGATGATTCCGGTGCTATTCCTCCCTCTCCGCCCTCCTCTCTCTTACTTATGCCTAATATCCTAATCTCTTCTAAAGATGTACTTTTTACCCTCTCTGGGCTTAACACTAATAAGGCGTACGGTCCGGACGGTGTTCCTCCTGTTGTTCTCAAAAACTGTGCTTCCGTGCTGACTCCCTGCCTAGGCAAACTCTTTCGTCTCTGTCTATCCTCTAACGTCTTCCCTTCATGCTGGAAGTTTGCTCACATTCAACCTGTCCCAAAGAAGGGTGACCGCTCTCAACCCTCCAACTATCGTCCAATTGCTCTTATCTCTTGTCTTTCTAAAGTTTTTGAAACTATTCTTGCTTCCAAATTTCTTAAGCATTTCTCTTCTCATAATCTGCTCTCAGATCGCCAGTATGGCTTCCTTAAGGGTCGCTCTACTGGTGATCTTCTTTCATATCTTACTAACTCTTGGTCATCCTCCTTTCGGGACTTCGGTGAGACTTTTTCTATTGCACTAGACATATCGAAAGCCTTCGATAGAGTCTGGCATAAATCTTTAATTTCTAAACTACCCTCCTTCGGTTTCTATCCCTCCATCTGTGCCTTTGTCTCTAATTTCCTTTCCGGCCGTTCCATAGCCGCGGTTGTGGACGGCCATTGTTCACTTCCTCACCCTATAAACTCCGGTGTTCCTCAGGGCTCTGTCCTATCTCCTATTCTCTTTCTAATTTTTATAAATGATCTCCTTAACTGTACCTTAATTCCCATCCATTCATACGCAGACGACTCAACCTTACACTACTCCATTAGTTTTTCAGAACGCCCCAGCCAGCAATCTCTCAACAACAAACGTAATGAAGCCATAGAACTCTTAAATTCTGATCTAAATACAATTTCCAATTGGGGCAGAGAAAACCTTGTTAACTTTAATGCTTCCAAAACCCAATTTCTCCATCTATCTACCCGTCAGGATCTCCCAGAGGACTATCCCTTATTCTTCAACAATACAAAAATCAACCCTTCATCTTCTCTCAATATTCTTGGTGTCTCTTTTTCTTCTGCTCTCATTTGGAAGGACCATATTACCAGTCTTGCTAAGGCAGCCTCCCAGAAGCTGGGTGTGCTCAACCGCCTTAGGGGGTTCTTTTCCCCTGCACAGCTTCTTGCTCTGTACAGGGGCATAGTGCGCCCTTGTATTGAGTATTGTTCACATGTGTGGGGAGGTTCCTCTCACACCGCTCTCCTAGACAAAGTTGAAAGGAAGGGCTTTCGTATCATTAACTCCCGTCCACTCACCAACTCTCTGCAATCTCTCTCTCTCCGCCGCAATGTTGCATCTCTCTCGCTATTCTATCGCTACTATAATAATCAGTGTTCCTCAGAGCTATCCCAGTGCATACCACCTCCTTTACGTAGGGCACGTGGTACCCGTCTTGCAACTCAATCCCACCCCTACTCTGTGCAACTCTCCAACCCAAGAGTGAAACGTTACTCTCAAACTTTCTTCTACTCAACAGCTGAGCTCTGGAACTCTCTCCCAGAATCAGTCTTTCCCTCTTCCTATGACTTAAATTGCTTCAAACTCCGTGTGTCCAGGCATTTTGGCTCGAACGTCCCTTGATTTTGGCCCTGTCACTCTTTCAACTATGGGGGAGGCACTCGCTATAGGCAGTTATGCCTTTTGCCTCCCTCAATCACATAGAAAAAAAAAAAAAAAAAAAAAAAAAAAACGCAACGATATTACTTTATATAATTACGTCCTATTATTACGTCGGTAACCACGTGGCCCTTGATTTTGGCCCTGTCACACTTTCAAAACTGGGGAGGAACTCGCTGCAGGCAGTTATGCCTTTTTTCTCCCTCATTCACATGGAAAAAAAAAAAAAAAAAGACGATCTTACGTTCTATAAGTACGTCGTCTTATTACGTCGATAACCACGTCGCCACAACTCTACACATTTACATGGTATTTATGTATTTACAGAATTTATTGGTAACCAAAGCGATTCGTCTTAACAACGTAACAGCTACGATATTACGTTATATAATTACTTCCTGTTATTACGTCGGTAACCATGTCGCTGCGACTCTACACATTTACGTAGTATTTACGTGTTTACATAACGTAATGGTAACCAGAGCAATTTGTCCTAACAAAGTAATAGACTCAATAGAGACAATATTACGCTATATAACTACGTCCTGTTATTACGTTGGTAACCACGTCGCTGCGACTCTACACATTTACTTAGCATTCACATGTTCACATGGCATGATGGTAACCAAAGCAATTCGTCTTAACAATGTAAACGTGACAATATTACGTTATATAACTACGTCGTGTTATTACGTTGGTACCCATGTTGCTTCAGCTCTACACATTTTTGTAGCATTCACTTGTTTACATAACATATGAACATAAGAAAATGGGAGTCTGCAGAGAGCCGATTGGCCTAAGCAAGGCAGATCCCTGTCTCACACAACCCCAATTCAATTACAAAGCCCAATTATAGGCTCAACACTCTAATACCCTGAGGATCATCTTACCAAAACGGTTAGAGATTAACGCAGGATTATGGGGGTCTGCAGAGCGCTGATTGGCCCAACCCGGCTGATCCCCCTTCACACCCAACCCTTCTCGTCCATATGCTTATCCAATTTTATCTTAAAGCTCCCTACAGTTTTAGATTCCACTAGCACTTGGTAGTCCATTCCACCCATCTACAATTCTGTTACCAAAGCAATATTTGCCTATATCTTTTCTGAAACGAAATTTATCTAATTTGAAACCATTGGTACGAGTTCTTTCGCTATCACTGAGCTTTAGTACATTTGTCATGTCCCTTTTGTTAATCCCACTAACCCACTTGAACACCTCTATCATATCCCCTCTAACTCTGCGTCTCTCTAACGAATGTAAACCTAATTTCTTCAACCTTTCTTCATACGGAAGATTTCTAATATTATGGATCATTTTTGTCATAACGTCATAACGTAATGGCAACCAAAGCAGGTCCTCTAAACAACGTAATAGAGATTACATTATGTTATATAACTACGTCTTGTTATTACGTCGGTAACCACGTCGCTCTGATTCTACACATTTACATAGCATTCACGTGTTTAGATAACATAATGGTAACCAAAGCAATTCGTCTTAACAACGTAACAGCAACGATAATACGTTATATAACTACGTTGTGTTATTACGTCGGTAACCATGTCGCCGCAACTCTACACATTTACGTAGTATTCACGTGTTTACATTACGTAATGGTAACCAAAGTATTCTGCCTTAACAACATCATAGTGACGTTGTTAACCAATTCGCTGCAATTCTAAACTTTAACGTAGTATTTACGCGTTTACTTAACCTAATGGTAACTACAGCAATTTGTTTTAACAACATAATAGCGACGATATTACGTTATATTACTACGTCGTCTTAATACGTCGGTAACCACGTCGCCGCGGGTCTACATATTTATGTAGTATTTACGTTTTTACATCACGTAACGGTAACAAAATACCTTGTCCTCATAACGTTATAGCAACGTTTTGGTTTGATGTGAGAATATAATATTATATAATAAGTGTGAGTGCTTGTGTGTGTGTGTCTGTGAAAAATATAGAAGGAACGAAAGAAGAACAAGAGAGTGATACGTACAGATAGAGAGGGATGTATTATTTATAAATAGCCAGGTAGATAGAGGTTGATAATAATATGGAAAACAAGACGTGATAAGTGAGAGAGCTGTGAAGAAGGCTATACCCAAAGAGCTTATAACGGATTGGCCTTATATTATGGAGAGAGAGTGAGAGTGAGTGTTAGAGACGTGAAAGGTGAGAGAGCTGTGAAGAAGGATACCCAAAGAGCTTATAACGGATTGGCTTTATATTATGGAGAGAGAGAGAGAGAAAGAGAGAGACGTAAAGAGTGAGAGAGGCTGCTAAGAAGGCTACCCCAAGAGCTTATAACAAATAGCCCTTGTATTATGGATGCCCCCTATCAATATTCTGTTAGGGGCGGGTCGAGCCATGGCCCGGATTTTGTCATAAGGATACGATAATGGTACGGAGAGAGAGAGATAAAGTGAATGAGAGTGAGAGTTGTATAGATTTTTTTTTTTTTTTTTTTTTTCTATGTGATTGAGGGAGGCAAAAGGCATTACTGCCTATAGCGAGTGCCTCCCCCATAGTTGAAAGAGTGACAGGGCCAAAATCAAGGGACGTTCGAGCCAAAATGCCTGGACACACAGAGTTTGAAGCAATTTAAGTCATAGGAAGAGGGAAAAGACTGATTCTGGGAGAGAGTTCCAGAGCTCAGCTGTTGAGTAGAAGAAAGTTTGAGAGTAATGTTTCACGCTTGGGTTGGAGAGTTGCACAGAGTAGGGGTGGGATTGAGTTGCAAGACGGGTACCACGTGCCCTACGTAAAGGAGGTGGTATGCACTGGGATAGCTCTGAGGAACACTGATTATTATAGTAGCGATAGAATAGCGAGAGAGATGCAACATTGCGGCGGAGAGAGAGAGACTGCAGAGAGTTGGTGAGTGGACGGGAGTTAATGATACGAAAGGCCTTCCTTTCAACTTTGTCTAGGAGAGCGGTGTGAGAGGAACCTCCCCACACATGTGAACAATACTCAATACAAGGGCGCACTATGCCCCTGTACAGAGCAAGAAGCTGTGCAGGGGAAAAGAACCCCCTAAGGCGGTTCAGCACACCCAGCTTTTGGGAGGCTGCTTAGCAAGACTGGTAATATGGTCCTTCCAAATGAGAGCAGAAGAAAAAGAGACACCAAGAATATTGAGAGAAGATGAAGGGTTGATTTTTGTATTGTTGAAGAATAAGGGATAGTCCGCTGGGAGATCCTGACGGGTAGATAGATGGAGAAATTGGGTTTTGGAAGCATTAAAGTTAACAAGGTTTTCTCTGCCCCAATTGGAAATAGTATTTAGATCAGAATTTAAGAGTTCTATGGCTTCATTACGTTTGTCGTCGTTGAGGAATTGCTGGCTGGGGCGTTCTGAAAACTAATGGAGTAGTGTAAGGTTGAGTCGTCTGCGTATGAATGGATGGGAATTAAGATACAGTCAAGGAGATCATTTATACAAATTAGAAAGAGAATAGGAGATAGGACAGAGCCCTGAGGAACACCGGAGTTTATAGGGTGAGGAAGTGAACAATGGCCGTCCACAACCGCGGCTATGGAACGGCCGGAAAGGAAATTAGAGACAAAGGCACACATAGAGGGATAGAAACCGAAGGAGGGTAGTTTAGAAATTAAAGATTTATGCCAGACTCTATCGAAGGCTTTCGATATGTCTAGTGCAGTAGATAATAGACAAAGGAGTAAAAAGGTTAACAAGCAACAACATATCTACTGCTCCTTATATATTAGGCTGATTGTAGCTAAACCAGAGATCCTATGTGAAAATAGGGGAGAATAGCACAGTATACAGTGGTGCTGTTCCTTTGCAAACACAGTTATTCGGGGGTCTATGCGATTTTTGAAAGTTTGAACAGTACTACACTGGATGACACTAATAGGTAGTTCATTCCATAAGTATGCCACTCGATTATATAAGAAATACCTTGCCTCATGCGAGTAAAAAAAAAAATCCAATTACCTAACAACCATTTCCTCTAGTGTAATTTGAGTGATCAATTGTGAAGTATTTGTTGACATCAATATTGTCAAGACCTTAAATAATTTCAAGCACTTGAGTAAGGTCCCCTCTTACCCTGCCTTTTTTAAACTAAAAAGATTAAACTCTTCAAGATGTTCGTATGACTTGTGTCTTAGTCTAGGAACCATTTTTGATACTCTCCGTTGTATTCTCTCCAGTTTATCCATGTCCTTTTGATACTACGGACACCAAAAGTGTTCACAGTGTGACTAGATGAAGTAATGGATATATGAATTATCAGATGGCACGGATGATTAAACTGATGAAGAAAGAGTGAGAGTTACGATGGAAGTGAGAAAGTTATGAAGGTTGCTACCCAAAAGGTCATGACACATAGGGCTTATATTATGGATCCCTCTATCAATATTTTGTTAGGCGAAAGTCCAGCGAGTTTGTCATAAGTGTGTGAATGTGTGTATGTACAGTATGTATGTGTGTTTCATTGCACACCTATACCAACTTAAAAAACAAATATTCTCCCAAATTAAACCATCATCTTGTCGTAAATATGCTTGTTCTCTCTCTCTCTCTCTCTCTCTCTCTCTCTCTCTCTCTCTCTCTCTCTCTCTCTCTCTCTCTCTCTCGCTCTCTCTCTCGCATAAAATTTCTTACTAAAAGAGCGAGTAAAGGACATAGAGAGTAAGCAAGTTGACTTTGTTAAAAATCTTCAAAAAGAAAACCCATCCAATGATCTATTTCAGACAGTAGTCAACAGGCGTAACAAGAACAAATCCCAAGGGAATGGGAAAGCGACACCAGGTTTCCTATCAAAAACAGATTTGCTGTTCTCGCCGAAAACAATGAACACGAGGTAACTGACCACGTG
>JBAKBP010039152.1:0-15289 GCA_037953745.1 Lithodes maja
CTGCCAAATAGCACTGTCTGACCCGAGACTCTAACCCTCTACCTCACGGTTTGCAGGAGAGTGCTCTACCAATTCTGCTACGGCCTGGAAGCAGCCAAACCGCTAGTCTATTCAATGTGCAGGAAGGAGAAAAGGGGCGAAGATGCCTGTAAGTCTCTACGTCTGAGCCAAATTAAAATTTTCCATATAAAATTCTCTTATAACGGTTTGAAAGAGTTGGTCATAGGATGAGGGAAAGGTAGATTGTGATGGTCCCAGAGTTTAGAGTAGAAGACTGGGTAAATGTTTTTTACTATTTGGTTAGTTAGACTAAGGTAGGAATGTTGAAAGGTGGGTGACTCGGCTCTGAAAAACTCTTATTGTGATGGCATTAGGGAGAGTTGCGGCATAAAGTGATATTTTACAGAATTCGTGAGGATAATCTTCAAAATAGTCTAGATGCTCTGTATATTCTTGGATGACTATGGCAAATGACTTTATTAAAATCACTTTATAAAAGCAAATTACCTAACTTGGATTAAACTAGATTGATTTTGAAACTTCATTGCATGCATTAACCCTTAACTGGCGGCACCCGGCTATTGTAAGAGTTAAATAAATGTGGCCTATGGGCGGGGCCCGGCTATTGTCTAATGCAATTTTGAGCACGTAATGTGCTCGGAGCGGTGGGAGGAGCGTAGATTACCTCCTGACCGATCGCCACGGTGGCCGTGGAGCTACAGAGATTTACTCCTTTGTACTCTACCCTCTCACTCGCTACACTCTTAATAATGTAAGAAAATTAACTTATTTTATCGATTTTGGCCCTTCGGTTGCACTATCGTTGCAAGACGACTAGTGATCCTAGAAGGATGGTTCGGGTGTCATTGGAAAGCTCTATTTACGCCCTTTCAGGGATACATACTTGTATTACGCTCTGGCTCTCTTTTTTTTTTTTTTTTTTTTTTTTTTTTTTTTTTTTTTTTTATGCATGAACAAGAACTCTGAAACAACCCCATTTATGGTAAAAAAAAAAAACCCGCTGGGCGGTACATAGAAATTACCGCCTAGGCTGCTCTTAGGGTGTTAAATACAGTATGCCATAAGTTTTCCTAATGTATATGCAAAGTCTTCATAACTTTGATACCTGCTAATTTCTTTAACCTTTAGCCTCTTTAGCATATTCCTATTATCAGAGGGAAGCAATGAATTTAGTCTGATCGAAAGAACTTTAAAAGACAACCTGCATATTCCAGAAATTTCAAACTTTATCAATCTTAAATTCTGTGAATGTCTCTGAATTTAGATTTGACTGTCTATATGCCTTAAAATTTTACTTTCTCGTAATTGCTACATCCTGATGGCTGTAATTTTCTATCTTTAATTTAGATTAATCAGATGCCATGACTCAAAATGGATAGGCTAATTTAGCAAACTAAGCTAATGATAATAAATATATAATTTAATAACTATTGTCCAGGCATAATGCCAGGTTACGGAGGTCTTTGGCTTCATTCATAATTTGCTTCTTAGACTTTTACTTTACAAATTCAGTTAAGCTAGTATAAAATATTCTGGCTTTAATTTCAAAAAATTAGTGTTAGTAGAGCTTCATAGTTGTATTTCCAGTTTACTCTTCTGTAAATTAATGTTTATTTCTAATTGATCACTCTTCTGTGCATAAGTTTGTTTCACCTTCACTACCTTTACAAATGGTTAAAAAAAGTAAATCTAAGTCTTTCGTATTTGCTCTGGACTACTGTAAATCAAATTTACCCCAGTTAGGAGAAGGGACGTAAGGAAAGGAGCGAAGCAAGAAAGTAAAATATCTTTTAAAGTATTCAGTATTGGAATTTGAAGCATTTTTTTTTTAGTTAATTTGACTGTAATCTATTTTTTATAAAAATCCAAAAGATTAATTGCACTTAAATTCTTAGTTCCAATGACTAATTATTGTACTAATGTGGAAAATCAGGACTTGACCGTGGCCCAGTGGACTTCAACTACTGGCTGGACCATCATGGTGGTATTTGTACGGAGGGTTCAGAATGGTTAACCACCCCTTGTCGCCAGTGTCACTGTCGGAATGGTGTAGTGACCTGCCAACCAATAAGACCAGTGTGTCTTCCACCGCCACAACCCTACTGTAGGGAGCTGCCTGGAGACTGTTGCCCCACCTGGGATTGTACACTGACTAAGTAAGTCTACGGTCTCAAACTGCTTTTATATTAGTTTACTATACAAATAAGATCAGTTTTCAGTACAAAGTAAATGTCCTTGTGAAAATACTACAAAGCCACTTTGAATAATTTCCATTAAACTTCTGTTCTAATCACTAAGACTATGCCAGAGCCTGGCTGTGACTTAGACTAGCATGGTTGGGTTCTAAAATGGTAAGCCACATAAGTGAAAGGGAAGAGGTGGTGGAAAGTAAACTTTCCACCTAATCCCATAGCTTCGTTGCCATCTTCCGGAAAGAACTCTTTCGCAAAGTAAAACTTTCCTGAAGAAACTTCGTAGCCCTTGGGTTAAGTGGACAGTCCAAAGCTGCATAAAAGTCTAGGTATAGATGGCTACAATTAAATAGAAAACACTTCTACCAGACTGAAAGGGTTAAAGTTCTTCCTTATAATTTATCATAGACTAGTAAAAGCGAATGACTAAACACAATAGGTCTATTTTATTTGCTATGTAAACTACAGTTTGGGACTTCGTTTAGAAGTCAGTCTTGTCATATTTTTTAATGTCTTGCAGAGAGATTGACAGGTATTTACATAGATACACTGGACACCTACTGTAGATCTTACGATCCTTGCCAGGTGGCCAGGACATAATCTTGGAGATAGCAACCCTGAGCGTAAGATTAAGTGGAAGGAAAGAATAGCTAATATGAAGGCTCTCGCTCTCGCTCTCACTCACTCCCCCATCCCCCCCTCGGTCGCGCCGGCAATTTGCCGTACATTAAAATATAAGTGAATAACCTTGCAGGGTTAATATAAAAGAAACTCCACACTATAGGTAGCACATTTCTAATGGTAGTTTTGGGTTCCTATCCTATGCTTCATTGCTATATATGTTTTATCCCTGGGAAAAAGAAAAAACAAATCTTGGGATTTTTCATTTTTTTCTAAAAATTTTGTTGGGTAATTACCATAACTAAAAAAACCTAACTTAACTTAATAACCCCTAAATACATTTAAGTTAGGTTTTTTGGTTAGGTTATTGAAAAAAAACAGGAAACTATTCAAAATATTTTTTTTTTTCCCCCCGGGGTTAAAATTTATATAGAAATGAAGCACATGATCGGAACTCAAAACTACCATTAGAAATTTGCTACCTATATTGTATCTTGTATATTAACCCCTTGAAGGACTTGGATATCGCTTGAAGGAAGTTATAGAATAGCTAGAAATGGAACTGATCTGTTGTGCATACCTTCGGCTCTGTGTTAAAAAAAAAAAAAAAAAAAAATGCATTTCTGCAAGGTTCTCTTATCGGTAATTATTTCCTACTCTAAACTAATTTCTGTATAAGTCTAACTTTAATTTTAAAATTTGTATATTGAGCCACTGTAACTGAATTATGGAGCTCATTCCACTCGCCAATCTTTAGTTGTTTAGGTTCGCTTTCCTGCCTATTAGTTTAATTTTTTTCTTGTGAAACTCCTTGACTATCATAAGTAACTTGCGTAACTAAATCTTTTCAAAATAATAACACGCTATCAGCTGCCCACTTATCCTCTTATATTTACCGAAAATAAATAAAGTTTCCTTAATCTCTTGTGTGGTTGATTTTTAAGTTGTGGGATCAATCTTTTTCTGCAATGAACGGATTAGAGTTTGTAAATGTCTTAGTAGGGAAACTAAAACTGCACAGCATACTCCAGAAACGGCCTCACAATGTTTGCATAAAGTTATAACTGTCTTTACTATGACAATGGAAATTAATCCTAGCTAGTGATGTTTACTTCATTAGCTGCTGTAGTGTATTGTGGATTTTATATGTTCGTTTATAAGCACTTCTTGGTCTTTTATCTGTGATGCGCTCGATCTTTTCACCATTCTTGTGATATTCGAATTTATTGTTTTGGGAAGCCTATCTGACCTTTGCTTACATTAATAAATAAATAAATAAATTACTCCTTCCATTCCTCTATCCATGGCCTATGATAGTGCAGTTGGAATGTGTACATGCTTAGATTGATATGCAGGATTCGAAACTGCATAATACATCTTAGGTTTGTCTACCATTCTTTAACAGTCTTCATAGCGCAATGGATAAATGCACTGAATTTCGGTGTGAGCATCCTAGGTTCGAATCCCTGGACTGCCACATGTATTTGTTGATTTAATTAATTGAGTTTAGGAGTAAAGTCTGTTGGTGGAGGGAACATGATAAATAAAACTATTACATAAATAAATACATAAATAAATCTGAATACAATAATCACTATTAAAAGTTTCTATTTTGTTGCCATTACATATGCCTATACAGTACATGCACAACTGTGAATGGGCGAACCTCCTAAACTATCAAATCCATTTGTTTCACTGGCGTCGTGCCCGCTGAACTACCAAAGGTAGAAATTGTTCGAACCTGCTGCCAATGTGTGGCTAGGACTTTGGCACCCCCTTGGTATGCCACTGAGTGTACCAATTAGTCTCTAAATTGGAGTTAATGTTCTGAAGTGTAAGAATTACTAACTTTCGCGTGCTATCCAATTGGTATGTATATTCTGGTGCACTTTAATTGCTAAACTCCACAAATTATCTGTTTCTCCTATCCAATTAAAGACTTGTTTAGGAAACTTCTTCCTATAAAGTACTGTAATCTAAAGTCTTCATCTGAAAGCTTAAACTTGCAGCTGGATTTTTACCTTCGTATAGGAACTACAAAATCTATTCGTATAATTTTTAGAGCTATTAGTTTTAATACAAAGTTTGTAATTTAGTTTAAATGAAGAATTAACTTTTTAAATGTTCCTCTTGGATATTTAAAGTAGCCCGGTTTGACCTTCCTCAGCGGGTGTGTGGACGATGCTAGAGTTCACCACGAAGAAGGAACTTTCTGGAGTGACTCGAGAGACTCCTGTACCATCTACTTCTGTACTGCCAGTGGAATAGTGACTCTGGATGCCCCCTGCCAGCCACTGCCACCACGGCCTTACCCAAGATGTACCATTATCACAGTCGGATGTTGTCAACAGTGGAGCTGCACGTGAGTAATTATATTAATCTAGTTTTAAAACTTATAACACTGGATCAGAAAGTTCTTGTATTGGTTCAAACTTCCATTGACTAGTTTAAAGACCGCTTCGTCCAGTGTTTTGTTTCTTGACTGTAGTACAGTAAAATAGACTTGCCCCATCAGGTCATCAGTGGCGGATGTTAGTCTAGTGCCGTCTCTGAAAGACTAAGTCTCCCTGAAGCACGTTCACTTAGCGAAATCGCACCACACCTAGCCTAAACGTGCTAAAAAAGGCAGTAAAAAGAAATCCTAACTGCTACAGAGGCTGACTGCACCACTGAAGTGGCGGGGCGTTAGTCTCTGCATCCCTACGCCAGAGAGAAAGGCAGACTACTGCCAGTGGGCTGTGAAAGAAAGACTAGGAACAATGTGGCACACAATTATGGCTCCACTGCCTTAACCACTCAGGATGAAGGCTAGAAAGAAGAATTATGAGAACGGTGTAAAGTCTGAACTAGCGATGGGAAGTACAGTAGATGCCATGGTGATGGGCTAGTCTATCGGTGAGAACTGCGCGATCTCTGCCATACCCATAGCTTACTCTGACTGTTCCTTTGCCACATGTGATTGTTAATTTCATTAATAGAGTTTAAGAGTAAAGTTGGTTGGTGGAGAGAACATAACTTCTAGATTTCGAGTGACTCTCTTCCGTGGATTGACCTCTCCATCTACCAAGATTGGAAGCCAAAGAGTCTCATTTCTCCTTTGTCCCTCAACTTTTTCTTCAAAATTGCTGAAGGGCACAGGGCCCTGGGTCGGGCTTTGGTTTCCCAGGCGTTACGGCACCCTCCTAGGCTCCCTGTTATGCAGTGGCTTCGGTCACCCAGGTTTTATTGTGGTCGGCAGGGAGGGTTCTGTGGGGGTGCTTGGTTATGGCCTTGGCCATGCTCGGGGCTTTGGGGCTGTTCGGCCAGGCAGCTTGGGGATCAACAACAGTAGATACCAACCCTCCCTCTAATTGATCCAGCCCACCACAGAAGGTGTAGGGTAGGTGGATACGCCAGTCCTTCACTTTGTCACCATGAGGTTGGTCAGCATATCTTTGGATAGTGTATTGGGTTTGGTGATTGTCATGCATTCCATAATCCTTTTAAAGATTGTTGCCAATATAGCCCTGGACACTGCTAGCACACTGATTCAAACAATCTGGTCTATAGTTTGGAGCAGTGTGCTTCTAGCTATCTAGCATGGTCTCTAGAGATGGTATATTAAACTCTATTCACTGTTGTTCATAATGGCACTAGTTTAAAGGTTCGGCTCGGTGTACCTCTGATTCACTGTCCACACAAATCTGAGTAAGACTATTTGCAACCCTGTGAGGCATTGTTAATTAGTCTTATTTTTAACTTTATATACACCGCTACGCTTGCTTAAGTTTGTATATTAGTTTCAATAAATTTAAATATTCTCAGACTTTATTAGTCTGAGCGCATTTAGAACCTTTAAGACTCTTTTGTCCGTACGTGCTGGAGGGTTTACTTTCCCAGCCACATTTAAACTGTATGGCAGATTTTTAATCTGCATATAAATTAAATTTGTTTGCTTTGTTAGTTATATGAACATTGGCTGAACAAGAATGTAGATTTGCTGCTAAAACTGAAAGGACCAGACTTTCTAGTAGACACTTTTGAACTGTAAGCTAAGTAGATTGTTGCACTCGCTCGACCAGCTCTTCAGAATTCTTGGTAATCCTTTAAATCTTATTGAGCTTTCCATTGGTGGTGACAGAAGTGAGTGTGTGGAAAAGTTTGGCAACCAGCGTGTTGAGGGTGAACAGTGGGTTGACCCTAGTGACCCTTGCTACACCCTGACCTGCACCCCCACCGGCATCCAGCAGTCTCTCATCCCCTGCCCCACCCTCCCACCCCAGCCACACTACGCCTGCAGGGTGGAACACATTGGATGCTGCAGGAAGTGGACTTGCGAGTAAGTAGGGAAACTTTTAATGGCTTTTGATTTGCATAGATAGTCTTTTAATCAAATATATAATTTATCATAAAATATGTGAGTCAGGGCTGATACTGTCCAGAGTGAGGTTTGGCATCCTCTACCCAACCTTGGCCGTTGTTAGTCTATTTCCTGTACTATTCCTACTTTGGGGCCCAAGAGGCTAGGAATCTTCCTCTCCTAGTAAAATTCATTTACTAGAAGAGATGGTGAGAGGGAACTTTAAAGTGGTCCCGAATCCTAAGAATTGGACCTTTAAATGTTTCTGTTCGGGTTTTGTCTAGAGTTGGCCACTCCCAGCTATGAGTTATGTGCCAGAGTACACAAATATGTGCATATGTCTATATCTTTCAAAGTTTTAAGCAGACAGTTTATCATATCCCAACTAAGTTTAATCCACACTTTGCTAGTTTACTTGAATGCATGAATTCCCGAGACTTGAGCCCTGATCACCCGGTAGTAGTTTTGGAGACTTAGGGTAACTTCCAAACTATAAAATAGCGGTTAAGTCTCTGGGTGCAGCACATACCACTTCCAGGGACCATTTGGGCTTCTTGCGAGCTGTACACTGCAACCAAGTACAGAACTGTAAATGAAGACTGGTTGCCCAAGCTATATTGTAAAGCTACTTTTTAATTGTGCTAGAAAGTGTAACTTCGTCAAATTATGCTTTCTAGCAGATTCAATCACATACATTGGCCACAGAATGTACCCTCATAAATATAATTTGGAAATTTTATTTTTTGGAAATTTAAATAATCTTTAATAGATTCATTGGATTATGATTTTAAATTATTTGGGTATGAATTTCCTAAATTAGCTTACTGAAATTCCTCAGTGGATGTGTGGATGATGCTGGAGTTCGCCACGATGAAGGAGCTTCCTGGAGTGACTCAAGGGACCCCTGTACCATCTACTTCTGTACTGCCAGTGGAATCGTGACTCGGGGTGTACCCTGCCAGCCACTGCCGCCACGGCCTCACTCAAGATGTACCATCGTTCTAGTAAACTGTTGTGAGGAATGGAACTGCAGGTAAGAAATTTAAACCATTGGTAGAATAGGATGCTGAATAGTTAGAAACTTATGTGCATACCAAACTTATATGAATCCATATAAGTAGAAATGACTAAATGGAATAGATTACCGTATATTAAAACTATTCAGATTTGTGGTATTTACTAGTAAACTCCAGGCCGTAGTATAGTTGGTAAAGCCTATTACAGAGCTACACTGTTCGAGCTTTGGGCCAGCCATCGTGCATGATTGGAAGACTGTACTGTTCGTGGATGCCATGGTCTAGCAATGTGTGCAATTGGGTTAAAGTCTGAAAAATCAGGGCCTCCACCTTAGCCCCACTCTTGAGCAGAGTGCATGGTGAAGTCTCTATTCCCCCTCCACCCACCCCTTAACCCTCTCAGACTTATGACTCAATTTTGAGCCTATTGGGGATACTTCAAAGCCTTTGTTACCATCAGGGGTATTTAGAAACCTTTAGTTACTTCAACCTCTGCAGTTGTCTTTGAGTTGGCTGTAGGCAGAAAACTAAGTTTAGAGTTATTTATAAGGGTGAACTCTATTTCTTATTGATCTGGCACCCTCTGAGTCATATGTGCGTGAAAGGGTTAACACTAATATACGTGCAGGTCTTTAAAGCAAAAAGTCTAAATACTGAATCTCTAATAGGGCTGGAACTAGACTAGTTCGGCTGTGGAATGGGCTTGGCAAGCCAGACTTTCTTTGGTACTATTCACCCAGGTCAGACTACATGATACAGAATTAGTTTGGACTAAATTTGAAAAATTTAAAATGTTCTGTATATATTTGTTGGCACTGACTGTTTAAACTGACATGATGTTGGCATAAGTTCTCTTGGTTAGAATTCTCCCATCAAGTTTAACTGGTGATGGCTATAGTCATTCAGCATAGTAGCTCCCTTTCAGACTATAGTAATCTCTTTCGAATGTTTTCCTCCATAGGATTTTTTATCTTTAAGCCACCGAGCCCCAGGAAATATAATCTAAATATACAATCCAGGCCCAGCAAGTTTTCAAAAAAAAAAAAAATCTGAAAACGGCTGGAATGAGTTAAACATTAAGGAAAAACAACAAAAAACCGATCCCTTAAGTCATTCAGGGGTCCTAAGGGTGCCTGAAAGTCTGAATTAACATGGGGGTGGGGGGTGGGGGGGGGGGGGAAATGGGTCGCCAAAAGCATTCAAAAAAATGTTTTTGACAGTTTTCAACCATTGACATTGTTGCGTAGTTTCCATACAAATCTGAGCCCTCTAGGTGCCATAGGACAAGAGTAATTAACAGCGACGCACCCTATGTGTCGCTAAGGTTTAGCGTTTCATACATTGCCGACGCATACCCTGCGGCGCTGGGATCATGTGAGTTTAAACTAGTTATGATTCAGCCAACTACCCATGCAACAGAACCTACACTGAAAGAGTTCACCCTCGGATTTCCTACATACTGTAATGGCTATGCACCACTTTAAATGTATATAAGCAAAATCTAATGGTATGGAAAACTTTACTTAATAGGGGATGTGTAGACTATGCTGGAGTTCACCACGACATCGATGATACCTGGACTGATGAAACTGATGAGTGTACAAGCCACACTTGTACAGAGAATGGCATAATTAGTTTCAAAGTGTTCTGTCCCCCACCCCCACCCCCACCCAGCAGAAACTGTAACCTAGTAACTGTCCACTGCTGCCAGGAATGGGATTGCTTGTAAGTAACTTAGTGTATTTGTCTGTTAACTATAGTGGTATTATTTTAGATGTATGAAGGTTTATAAACTTTTATGGCACTCTGCATGATATACAGAATTTTTTTATATTTAAAATGGCCATGGTAATTTACAAACTAGTCTTGAGTTCGTGACCATAGTTAGTAGTAGATAACTTACAAACATTCGTTGTTGACTCTCCAGTAAGCCAACTGGATGTGTGGACTATGCTAGAGTTCACCATGATGAAGAAACCTCCTGGAGTGACTCCAGAGACCCCTGTACCATCTACTTCTGTACTGCCAGTGGAATAGTGACTCTGGATGCCCCCTGCCAGACACTACCACCACGGCCTCACCCAAGATGTACCATCGTTATAGTAAACTGCTGCGAGGAATGGAATTGCATGTAAGAAATCTAAACTTTTAGTAGAGTAATGGTTTACTCTGCAGGCAAATGATTCAAACTTTATTCAGTCTCTAAATGTAATCTATGTTTAGACTGAAATTACTGCATGGAATAGATGGGCATATTCTCAAACCCTTCAGATTAGTTATCTCCACTAAACTCCATGGCAATGGGTATAGTCTATAGTCTTCAACCCCACATTGTCCCCGATCTTCTTAGCCCTCCCCACTAGTGGGTGTAGTGTATTAAGTTTGTTGGATAATTGGAAACTGCTACTTTCAGACTGTCCTCGGTATATATAACTACCATCTGCAGAAAAAATTCTAATACTAAATTTCGTTGCTAAAATTTCTCTTAAAGTTTATTTTCTGCGCCTTAGTTTAATTCTGGATTCCTTCAAACTAAATTAGATTAGCATGCTTATAATTTTTTTATTTTTTTGCTGGGGACCGTATATTAAAGGCAAAAGATATTTTCATTTGTAATGATCTGTTGCACTTCTTGGAAGTAGATTCTATGAAACTTTATTATAATTACTGTAGTGCTCAAATTTTTCGCGGCATTCCAAGCATATCTATTAAGAGCTGCCTCACAGATTGCAGTTTAGGGCCATCCCTACGTGCAGCTCTCTCAGTGACTAGACTCTTTATTTTTAGTTTAGTTCCTCCATGCTCTCGAAATTACTAAAACAATCCAAGCCAGCGTGTATGTGTGAATGTCAAGACACTAGTCTTGATACCCAGATCCCCTCCACTAATTGGTAATCTTTATGTTGCAACTATGCTATTCGCTTACATATTTACAAAAGGTTTTCCCCATTGGTTGATATCCTGAACTTTAATGAAGATTTTTAAGAGCAAATCCAAGTTTCTAATATAAAGCTAATCACTTTCCCTTGCCTCCCCATTCAGCATGATCTCTCGAGTAAAACTTCTTCCCATGATGCACCTAGCAACAACCAAACTGAGTTCGAGCCCATCCCTTTCCTGCATGGGTATACACTGCTTAAAACTAGAGTAAATTCGAATGGCAAGAACACTTTGTCTTAACCCTTTCACGCATTTATGACTGAGGTTGCCAGATTAGCAATAAGTTCAAACCCTTATAATTACCTCTAAAATTAGTTTTCTGTCCACAGCTAACTCAAAAGACACTTGCAGAGGTTGAAGTAACTAAACTAAAGGTTTTCTAAATACCCCTGATGGTAACAAAGGCTTTAAAGTATCCATAATAGGCTCAAAATCACGTAATGTCTGAGAGGGTTCAGTTTGCTTAAACCGGTGAAGTAGTATATTGGAATGTCTATGAATTTATAACTAAACATAAGCTATTGACTAATTTCTTTTAGAATATTTGTTTTAGTCTAAATATTTTCTCTTTCCAGGTCCTGGGATTACCAGTCTTCAAATTAAATTATACAAGATCTATTCAGTATATAGTATGAATAGATTTAATTTCAATAAATAAAACTGATTACATTACTAGTTTCATTTTTCGTAAGTGTTAAACTGTTCTAAATTTTATGGATCAGGGAAGTTAGAAATTTAATTGGAGCAACCGAGTAGAAAGTTCAATGAATCAGACTTGCTACAGGAATTTCTTAAACAATTCTTTACAATGTTTTATTAAATAATAAATTTAAGTGAATGTTTGGATAGCTGAGAACTAAGTTCTAAACTTTAATTCTTTGGAAACTAAGGAAAGAAAAGTATACTTGGCATTCCCAAAGCTTTGCATATTTCGTAATTTACGAATATAGCGGATCTACCCATGGATTTAATGTAGCCTCTTAGGAATGTATAATTTTATTATTTGGCAATTTTGTTTTATTTTTTAATGGATAGAGACTTTTGCGGAGTTTCTTCGCTCACCAGTAAAATCTTAATGGTAAAATTCTCTGCTCCTTTCATTTAATATGAAAGTGTAAAATCTAGTCTACCATCCCTGGCTTGCAAATTCCCCGAATCTGAGCTTGAGTCTTCAGTGCAAGAGTCTAGACATTCGGTTAACCTCAATCTCTAAACTAACTGAACGAACTTTTTAAAACTTCCAGACTAATATGCTATGCATGAGGGTAAAGTCTAGACAAAAAAAAAAAAAGTACTACCCCCTTGAAGGTTGTTTGGTTAATTCTTTCACTCGGAGCTTTCCTAATCTGAAAAAAAATCAAATCTCAAGTCTCTGAACTGAGGGGGTGTAGGGTAGATTGGTGGGATTCATTGGTATGTTTACGCACATTTCTACGCTATTTTCTGCTTAAGTATTTTCAAAAATACTGAAAACAATGGTATTCATTGCGGCGTTCACAGGACGAATAACAAATTTACTGTTAAAGCAAAAACATAACTATTAAATTATTAGGAATTCATAATTACGAAGAGTATAGATTAGAAAGCTTTAAGATTGCTTGGCGATACATATATAAGTTTAGTGTACGGGATTACACTCAAAAGTCTTTGGGATATTTAAAACTTTCTGACAATCGGGAGTTTGGGAACATTTAGTTTTTCAACCTCTGCAGTGAGCTTATTGACAAAAAATAACTTTTGGAGGTGATTATGAGTAGGAGAATTTTATATTTAAATAAAAAGCTGTATCTTCACATGCTAGGGTTAATAAGAAATTGCGGACCAAAATAGTTAAAGAGAAATTTACTGTTAGCTTTGCATAACCTCACCATTACATATTTTTTCTTCTAGTTACCATTACATTTATGTATATATTCTGCCTCTAAAGCTCGCATGGGTTAATAACTTAAAATAATAAACCAAGAGTCTTTAAAATGCAAGAATTCTTTCACTTTTAGCCAGAATCCAATGTAAAAAGATGTCCATTGTGCTGAAAGGGTTAGATGCAAAGTTAATTGTAGTTCTATGCACAAACTCTGGATTGGTAGAAACTAGAGTAGTAGTAGAAATTAGTTTACTAGTAGACTATGAGAATTGGCCTAGCTGGTTCGTAGTCTGTCTAATTCCTTTTACTTAACAGCCATTTCAGATTAAACTGTTGTGGGAACAGTTTATGATAAAGAAATATACTTTATATATATAACTACATAATCCACATAAAAATTGCTTAGACTATCTGGGGATGTGATGGGGTGAAGAGAGTACTGCTGCTTACTTACTTACTGAAAGTCTAGCTTCTGATTGCCTTTTTTTAACTTGCGGATTGAGGATGCATAAGTCCTACTTGGCAAATCTACCTGCCATTGCTGGATTCAAACATTTGCAGCATTAACTCGCTCGGTGGTCCAAATCGCGATGAGTATTCGTGAAGAGTGTCTATCGCAAGGATACGCGCCGATCGTTTTGGGTACTTTGGAAATCGAATGAATGGAAAGTGAATAACTGATTTGTGTATTAATTTAGCCGCAATTAGTTTTGGTAGTGGCACAAGTGAAAACCTTGGCAACCCCTTTCATGGCCAACCTCGCCCTTCCTGCTCGGTAGATAATAACCGTCTTCATTCTTATTCTGTGAAACGGGAAGGTGCGCTAGAGAGGCCTTTAACCCCTTCAGTACCGGGGCTGTCCTTTTAACTTTTTCATTGCTACTATTGGATATTGGAAGAGCTGCCAACATTGCCGCGAAGAGAGTTTGCAGAGTTGGTGAGTGGGCGGGAATTAATGACACGAAAGGCCTTGAAAGGGGGTCTAGCAAGTGTTTATTTTAAGCTGGATAGAAGTCTAGCTAAATTAATTAATGTATCGACCAAAAACTAACCACTGCCTCCTTAAGCCTGGTTAAACTTCTCAAACAAATCTAAAAATAAAAATGTTGAGGAATGGAGCCAGTTGATGATTTACAACAGCGAGCTGGAAGTGTTAGCACAGTGGTCTTTGTCTCGTTGATTGATGTGGCCCTCTCTTTGCTGCCAGGGAGTATGTTAAGCCGGTATCACAAGAGCGCTTTTATGGTAAACATTCGATGATAAACTATTTTCTGGCAACATTTCTGGAGCATTTGGCACTGGTATCGGAAACTATACTGATGGTAGATCAATTTAGGTAGCTGTAATCTATTAAATGTTAACCTCATAAGCCCCGCCGTTGGGGGGCCACCTTGTCGTGGTGGCAGGGCTCGAAGCGGGTTCGCTGTCATCCACTCTCCGGAGCAGGGATTACAGCGGCGTAGTGGACGAACTACCCCCCCCGTCGTCTTTGGGATAAGCGGAACCTTCCGGTGACGGCGTTTTTCTGGTTCCCGATTTTGACCTCGCTTTGCGGAGGGTTTCCTCCTCCTTTTTCACTAAATTGTGTCGGCTAGGCTCTAGACGCCTTCCCTCGCTGAGTGGGGAGTTCTGACTCCTACCCGTTTACAGGGGCAGTGGCAGCTAGCTCGCTGCACGTGGGGGTTGGTACCGGGGGCGGCGGCGCGGTCGCCCGTGCTGTCGCTCCATGGACCGGCAATCAGTGAGGCCCGGTCTCGGTTTCCGGGGGTCCGGTCTACCTTCCTGGTGGGTTTCCTGGCTTCTGTCCGGCTGCCCTCCATTACGTACAGATTGGGGAAGTTTGCAATTCATTTTGCCCTCAGTCCCAGTATAGTGGTTTTGCCTAAGCTAGGCTTCTCTGTACGTAGTGGTGCTATCCCCCCTTGTCTAGGGGGGTAGGGTATGGGGATGAACCCCCTAGGACCTGCCCCTGTTTGTGCCGTCTGTGTGGGGGTTGGAGCTTCCTGCCTCGCGACGGGGGGCTCTGTTAGCTCTTCTGGTACGCTCTTTATTTTTGCTTTGTTTCAGTTTTTTTTTTCTTTTTCTTTTTTTCTTCCCCTTGGTTAGTTTTTCTTTCCTTTTTCGTTTTCCGACAAACCGAAATTAGAATAGTAAAAAACAACTTGGGTCATCATGGTCAGTCCATACAACCCCACTACCCCGGACCAAGCTAAGGCGCACCCTGTCCCCGTCCCACGCGATCTCACGGACTCTCCACCTGACCTTTCTCAACTCTCTGGGGCTTCCGCCCTAGACG
>JBAKBP010039153.1:0-2500 GCA_037953745.1 Lithodes maja
GTTAAGCTTAATTTCACTAATATATTATGTTTATAAATATATCAAAATTGGTTCCTCCATCGAATAACAAATAATGAAAACAAATAAACACCTAAATAAATAATAATATATAATTCTGTGATCGGTATGGCAAGTGTTAGTTAGTTAAAATAGGACTTCAGAGGCTATCAACCCTTCTGGATTATTAAGCCAGCACACTGTAAGTCACCTGGTGGAGTATGTGTGAGGTGTGCACATGGAGGGGTAGGGGCAGGAGGTGGAGGAGCTCCCTGAGAGTGGTAGTGGTGGTGGAGGAGGAGGAAGCATCACAGGCACCAGTCCAGTCTAGCATCTGAACAATATATTATAATCACAGTCGAGATCATTAAGGGTCAGGTTGTGTTTTTTTTTGGACCACCTTCTCCCTCATGTTTAGCGACATTAGTTTTGATATTTTAGGACGTTGCCTCCATTAGTTTGGCGATTTTGAGAACATTCGCCTCATTTCTTGTACAATAAACTTCGTTAAAATAATAGTTAGTTAAAGTAGGACTTCAGAGGCATTCCATTAAATAACCCTTGTCAATATTAAGACCTTTCGTGCCATATACAGGTGTCGATTTTCTGTCCGGCGAGCGGCAGCCAGCATGTAATTTTAGGAGGAATCGACCTTCGGCCAGGACCTTTATTTATCGAAAAAAATTACAATTTTGTTTATTTATTTATTTTTATTTTTTTTTAAATCTTGATAAACGCCTAGGGAGGAAACTAAAATAATTATAAATAAACAAATATACCAACAAATCAAAGCTACCCCCTTAATGCCGAGACATTTTGAAGCCTGGAACCTCTGAAATGCAAATAACTGGTAAACAATTAAAAAGGATTTTTAATTCAACCCGAAACACCTTGAAAAATACATGCGAATTTATGACTGCGACTGTGTACATTACAACACTGAGACATCATTATAGAAGCACTTAACAATGATGTAAACAAATATAAACAAAGCCACACCCAGTCAGTGGAGATTTAAATCGTTCTAATATAAAATAATCCCGCTTGATATAGACTAACACTCCACCTGGGAATAACGAATTAATAAAGTGCTAAACAGTGACCACTCTCCACTAATTGACTACTTGCGAGTTTCCTTCTATAAGTAAGTTGGAGCTGTAGACATCGATAATAAATAGAAATACAATAATAATGTAGGTTTCTGATGGCTAAAAAGTATGTATAATTGGGTTTTATGTATTGATAATTGTACTACAACTGCATTTTAGTTTTTAATTAGCTAAATATCTATGTCTACAGCTCCAACTTCCTTATAGAACGAAACTAGCAAGTGGTCAATTGAGAGCTGATGTCTCAACGGTCGCTGTAAGTTGTAGTGTAAAACAATTGAGAGCTGATGTCTCAACGGTCGCTGTAAGTTGTAGTGTAAAACAATTGAGAGCTGATGTCTCAACGGTCGCTGTAAGTTGTAGTGTAAAACAATTGAGAGCTGATGTCTCAACGGTCGCTGTAAGTTGTAGTGTAAAACAATTGAGAGCTGATGTCTCAACGGTCGCTGTAAGTTGTAGTGTAAAACAATTGAGAGCTGATGTCTCAACGGTCGCTGTAAGTTGTAGTGTAAAACAATTGAGAGCTGATGTCTCAACGGTCGCTGTAAGTTGTAGTGTAAAACAAAAAATACTGCTTTGTCAGTATTTCGACCCAGATGACCCTAGACAGTAGTTGCCTTTCAGGTTGCAACAATAATTGCATGCAGTATTATGTAGCGACTAAAGCCTCTGTCACACATACACGATTATTGGTCCCGACTACCCCCAATATTGCCAATAATAAACTGGAAGATTACAAAATTGGGGACATTCGGGACCAAAATCGTGTATTTCCCTGACTGCTCCCAATTTTGCCCAATTTATTGTTATGCAAAAAAACAGGGGTAGAAGGGACCAAAAATCGTTTGCCTGTTGATCACTTGATCCGAGGTTCAGTCCTAGGTGGTATGTATTATTTATTTATTTATTTTATTTATAAATATTTTTTTTTTTTTTTTCAAACAAGATTACCTGATTTAAGGATTATTATACTTAGTTTTAGTTATTTCAATGGACGTAAACTGCTGTGTTATACCTGGTACAGTCGTAAGCTGATGTTAGATAAAATATGTGAGTAGTGTTGCGGGTGTTTGGTCCAGGCCACTGTGACACCGGTGGGGGAGTCCTCACTCACCACACGAACCACCTCCACCTCAACACCACTGTACTCTTCCACCTGTACCACTGCGGGGGACAGGAGGATGCAGTGATAGAGAGGACACTGTAACATTGTTATTAAGATCAAATATTCACAAGTTTGCGAATGTTTCTGGTTGTTATTATAAACTCACACACGCGCGCGCGCACGCACACACACACTCACAAAAGGTTATTGTGGAAATTGCAGGTTGTTGGAGGTGTACATGGTAGGATGTTAAAATGGATGGAAAACTTTTTAATAGGAAGAGAAATGA